>JAPKLX010001359.1:0-22224 GCA_026898415.1 Leonotis leonurus | reverse complement strand
ATATTTCCTTTACATATCAAGTCATCTCCTAATCTGTTCCATAACACTATACACTTTATATATAGTGATCTGTTTTACATTTAGAACAGTTTAAGCTAAAAGAAAAACAGCTAAGTGTGTTTCGAAAGACCATCATCAAAATTAAGTATCTTTAGGGTTCCCAACAAAGAGTTTGCCAGGAATCGAGCTCACTCCCAACGCTTTTGATATGGCCAAACGATTCCAAGTCTATCTCGACATTCGAGATAGCAAATTTTATGTCTTGGAGGCTATTCTGTTGTTGTTCACCATAAGTGACCTCAAGGTGGAGGAGAACAAACTGATTTCCTATTTTGGTTTTCTTTATATTCCAGACGCACGTCAATACTTCCGTACATATGTTTTGACAAAGATGAAGGAGGAAGCGGTTGTTCTAGAGATCGATCTTGCTTCATACTACCCCAAGGAACAAGAATTCTTCAACAATGCAGTCGATCTGACATCCGGAGATTTTGACGTTGCTCTCAAGTTTCTTGATCAATCTGTTGGTCAATGTTCTCCCATTGTGAAGCAAACCTCTACATCACAGCCCCATGTCACTGAGATTAACGAAACTGTCATTGAAATTGAACAGATGGAGATCGGGAAAGAAGATGAGGAAGAAAAGATGGCAGAAGATGAGACTCAACAGGTCGATGACGCTGTGACTGAAGTTGAACAGATGGAGGAAGATAAGGAAGAAAAGATGGTAGAAGTCATTAAAGAAATTTTTACAAAGGCCACTGCCCCAGCTGATTATCAGCAGTTTTCTTTTGATGACCAGCTTATGCAAACCATAGATCCAGTCTTGACAAAGGAGCAGGTCAGCCAACTTATTCATGCTCGAATCAATGATCGATCTGATGCCTTAGCCAATTTCGTGAGGAATGCAGCTGAGATAGCTATTCGCAGCATATAAACAAATTTTGAAAAACCTCACAACACACTGTCTTCTTCTCTCCAAAACGACTTGAATAATGATCGAGAAGTGTTCGATAACTATTGGTCCCGAAAGAGCAAGGTTTGGTGTATGGGGGGGGGGGGGATACACCAAATACAAACTTTTCAGTTTACTTGGTTATTTATTAGAGAGTTCAAGCTATTCTTTAAATGAGAAATTGCTCGGCAGATGACTAACCAGATTGATCAACAGATCGATATAAGATTAGTCCAAACAGATTGCTCTCTTAGTGTAAACACTTAGACAATAATAAGAGTGATCTTATTACTTTCTAAGTATTGTGTGTGCGGAAATATGGTGGATTTAATGAGTGCTCTTATTAAGAAAACCTTAAGAGTTAATCAGATCGTTAAGCAGATTGATTGAGATGCAGATTATATGATAGTGCAGAAGGTTAGAATAATAAACAACTGAAAGTAAATATGCAGAAATGTAAAGAACACAGTTGTTTAACGTGGTTCGAGAAATCCCTACGTCCACGATCTGGTCAAAACTAGACCAGATTATCCACTACTAGGATACTCTTCTTGTTTATACTCATGGAGAACGAGTCACAAGTATCAATCAAAGCTAGAGAGATACTTATGCACGAAATAAGAGTCGTGTCCCTTTACAACAGATTACCTCTACGTTACCACTAGAAATCTACTAGCTAGCAGGGTGATCTTCTTTCTCTCGATAAGACAGACTTGAATCAAGGTGGGGTTGGTGTGATGTAGTATCACAGTTTGAAGCTCTTAGTCTGGTTCAGAGATTGCTTGAAAGTATGTTGTCAATATAGCTCGCGTGCGTTGTTATGTTTCTCCAGACCATGAACTCCAAGTATATATAGGCTTTGAATTTTGAAATTCTAGCCGTTGTTGATTGGCGTGGGATTGATGGTATATTTCCAATCAATGATATCCATCATATCTGTTCTTGCCTTGTAGAAACGTTGACTCAATCTTCTAAGTATGGAAAGCAGATCACTAACGGTTGCTTTCCTTCCTTATGCCAATCGTATATTCTCTACCCAAACCCTGTTGGATGGGCTTCATCTTTGACATAGCAAGATGATATGATGTGTAGGATGATGTCATCTGGTGGTTTGATGACTCTATCGATCTGGCGCTTCGTTGTGATCATCGATCTGGTCGCTGTCTGTTACAGCATAATCGATTTCTTCTTGGCGTGAAATCTTGGCCTTCATCCTATACTATTATAGAAATGACTTCTATAGGAATAATCCCTTTATATGTTAAGTCATCTCCTAATCTGTTCTCTAACATAATTCACTTTATGTGTAGTGATCTGTTTATATGTAGAACACTTAAATACAAAGAAAAATTAAGTGTGTTTCGAGAGATCATCATCAAAACTAAGAATACTTAAGGGTTCCCAACAATTTTCCCCTTTTTGATGATGTCAAAACCACACTTTACAATTATATCCTAATAATTTATGATAATGATCTGGTTTTGATACCCAGATTGATTAAGTTTCGTTATTAGGTTTATAACGATTAAGGCAGTTTATATATGTTCTGGACAATAAGAAGTTGTCATCAGAAACTCAATGAACTTCCATAGATAAGGGCAAATTTAGATTACAGTTCATCATAACAAGAATAGGAATTACAGATCGTAAAGATATGAGAAATGATTATCTATCTGCTTTTCCTTCTTCTTCCTGTTGTTTCTTCATTTTAGCTCTTGTTTCATCTGAGATTATCTGCACGCTCTCATACACTCCTTCTCTCACCCTTATGTAGTCTGGGTCCTCAGCATCAATTTTGTAGCCTCTGTTTTCTGCGAGCTGGTTTATGAAGGTGAGCAGATAGGTCTTATCTGGTAGCTTGGTGTCAGGAATCTCTGGACATTCTCTAAATTCTTTTTCTGGTGCAGTGATGGTGACATGAGCTCTGGCTGCTGCTTCTCTTATAGCTTCCACCAAATCCTTGGCATCATTCATGTTTAAATATAAATTGAATGCCTCATTGGGTGTGCACTCGCAGTATGCAGGTTCTTTGATGAAGTATCGGCACATTATGAAGCCATATTTCAAACCCACCCAACCATTCTTCATGTGATCTGGGACCCAGTTGGTCTCTCCTTCTTTAGTCTTGTTTGTCTTTATGGGAGCAGATGAGAACCAGCCAGATCCAGATCTTTTCTTTTTCTTTATTGGTTGAGTGGCTCGATCTGCTTGATGATGATGTCTTTTAAATTTGAGCAGATAGTGGAGTTGGTCGATATGGTGTAATCTGTTGCTCCTGTTGAGCCTCTGTCCTTTCATCTGTGGCAACAGATTGCAACTTCCCCTTCGCAATCATCCCCTTCTCTTTCTCAACCACTGTCTTCTTTTCTTTCCTGGATCCTTCCCCCTTTTTGACATCATCAACATATAGATTGATGAGTGCCCTAAGGGAGGTGATCTCCTCCTTCATCTCCTTGATTTCCTTGTCTGAGTCGACCTTTTGTGTAAGCAGTGAAGTGATGTTGAGGTTAGAATCGTCAATCTGCTTTTGTAGGGATGACTTGGCTTTAAGCAGATCAGCTTTGTAGCCCTCTTGTTCTTCTTTGATAATCCCAATTTCATCAAAAAATGACTCAATCATGGTCTTGGTTGGATAGCGCAAGTCGCTCAACTTCCTCTCCACAAAATTCTTGCCATCCGTCTCAAACTTTCTGAACATAGCTCTTGTTTCTGAGTTAGCAGCTTTGATTACTTCACCGGCAATGCCATCAGTTTGTTCCTTGACAATTGCATGGACCATGTCCTTCTCGTTCTTTGCAAATTCAGTGACAATTTTGTACATTTCATTGACCTTGAGCTGCATTGTTCCTAGAGTCTGATCGATCTGAGCCTTCCTTTCTTCTGCAGCAGAGCGATCATCGTCCATCTTTTTACTTAGCTCTTCAAGCTTCAATCTACAGATTCTCCTTAACTCCGAGTCTACCTGGACCACATGGGATTTCAAATGATTGTTGAATTCAGTAAGTACCCTGGTGGCCTGGTCTTGGACTGTTGAGAGAGTCCCGTACATAAACTTGTCCACTTTGTGAGAGATGAGGTCCTTCACTTGTTCATTTGACAGTGATTGATGCTGGTTCATCAATATGTCCTCCAAATTTGTCATCTCCACAAATTCCTCCATGGTAGCTGCGACAGCGGGGGTGTATAAATCATCTGTGAGTTTGCCCCCAACCCTCTGTCCAGCAGGCTCAGCCTCCTCTCTTGGGTGAGTAACCACTGCAATGGGAATCTTGATTTTCTTTGCTTGTTCCCCCTCAGCCTGTGCTGTGGTCTCAACAATCTGCTCTCCAGCATCAGCCATGTGCTGATCTGGTTCTGGTTCTATTGTTGCTGCACCCTGTTGGTGAGCATCAGAAGGTTCAGCTTCAACGTTTACTTCCTCAACTGCTCCCTCTTCAATGCTTTAAAAAAATTCCAGCATGTTTGCTTTTTCATATTCAGATCTGAGGTCGATCTGGAGTTCGTTGGCTTCAAATTTAGACATACCTAAGATATCTGGTTTGTATGTCTCCCTTAACTCAGCAATAGAAGAGGCAGTGAAAATGTTGAGTAAGGTGGCTTCTTCAATCTTCAGAGCGTGTATGGATCTGGTTCGGAGAAGGGCATCAAGGACATAGAATTCTTTGTCCTTGATGAGCAAAAGGAATTTGAGTCGGTTGTATCCCAGGAAATGTCCTAAGTACAGAGTGATCTGCTTCAGTTTCGAGCATCTGCACTACAGTCTCTGGTTTCTTTTTCTTCTCATCCTCATCCGTGGATTCTTCTTCTCTTTCGACCTCCTCATCCATCTGCTCTAGGTGTTCTGCAGATGATGGACTGACAGTGTGAGCGGGTGAGAAGTCCTTGGCTTGATTTGGGTCCAAGGACGAGATAGGGACTACATCCTCTGGTGGTCCAGCTACCAAAAGTTCTTCCTCCTCAACCTCCTGTTGAGGGATAGTTGGTTCAGTAATAGCAGGTTCTTCGACCTGGACTTCTTCTACTAGTTTCTGTAGTCTTCTTCTTTTAGGTTTGGGTGGCTAGGCTGCTGTGGAGGCGTCAGTATCAACTGAGCTCGCCCTTCTTGTAACTCGCTTGGTAGGGGTTCGTTCAACTTGTTTCTCTTTTGTAACTCGTGATTTTGTAGACTTCTCAGCTGGGGCAGATGGGGGGATCCAGATGGGGTTAGAACTACCCATCTCTATCAACGCATTTGCAAAAACAGGGTCTGTCACCCTCGCAATCAGATTAGCAGATATGCCCATAGACATCTCAATCTGATGTTGGTCTTTTGGGAAGTGTAATCTGGTGTTGAACTCGACTGTGTTATCCCATTTGTGTTGCTTGAAGAAAGACTCCAGCATATAACTGATTTTGGTGGAGTGCCTTAAGCTGCTCCTCTTCACCTCAATCCCAGGGTTGCCTCCTTTAACAAAAGTAATCATCTTGGCCTCCTTAGCCAAGAGATCAAATAGTATTCTGCTCCAGTTAACCGGTAGGTTAAGCATGACAGCAGCCAGGATCTTGAACTTCTCGGGAGTGACCTGGTCGTAAGAGCCATTGTGGTTCATGAAGATGCGCTGGACGAATTCAAAGATGATTTTGAATTCAGGAGCGAGTAGTGCCCTGTTGAACATCTTGTTCGAGTAATGAATGGGCACTACCATCACCATCTCAATGACCTCCTGGAGTTGCTCTTCAGTCAGATCCCCAAGGCTAAGGCCTTCATCTTTTAACTTATAAACTTCATCAACGATGTTCAGAACGTTGTAGGTGGTGTTGCTGATGGTGCTACCCTTGCTAACCCTGATGGTTGCTTCATTTCCACCCTTCTCTCCTTGCCACGAGAGATAAAATGCCGCAACTTCATTTGGTAGAAAGTGGACAGGGTGTGCTGTTATGATATTGTGAAAGCCTACACCACAATCTAAGCAATATATATGTGAGCACTGTCCTTCCAACAATGAAGTAAGAGTGCTCAATAGTAGTTTACAGATTAGAGAGTTCTATACCACAGTGCAAGTGTTCATAAGAATGCAGAATAGATAAAGCAGATTTTCAGTATAAGTTGAATAAAAAAAACTCAAGGCATTCAGGACATAGAGCAGTTAAAAGAAAGCTCATAAGTTTTAAAACCTTTGCAGCGTCTAACAAGGTCGAAGGCCTTGTCTAACTTGTGAAATCCGAAGGTATCAAGAACTGCGAAGAGATCTTGATGAATATAAGGTTTCAAGAAGTTCACTTGCTCAAGAAATAGTGAAGATTTGGGTGCCATATTGGTAAAAACAGAGTGATTTTTGAAGATTGAGAGAGTTTGGAGGGGAGAATATTTCGCTAAGAGTTTAAGGAAGAAGAACAGTGTATGAATGTGATAGACGAATGGCCTTATCAAAATGTATATATATAGATAGATAAGCTATAAGAAAGAGTAATATTTTAATTGATTTACTTCCCTTTTTCAGCTTTTCCCGTCTCTTGGGCTTAAGATCTATTATTTTCTCTTTTATGCGTTTGATACACGCGCTTGATCCTACGGTTGTAGTGTGGCGCGTTGTTGTTGTAGCCGTCACTTTTCTTCCTTTTTCTTGATTTGGGAAATATCTCCTCGATCACGTTTCCCAAACACTGTACTTAATCATCAAAAATTAAAAGATTTGGTATATTTATGTCAGTATTAGATTATGACATAATCGCCGTATCTTGTTGACTTTCCCTTTGACCAAGTAATGGGAATATTATTAAAAGATTTAATTAATATCCACGTGGCATCTAGTAATCTGGTCCATATCGATCTCCCAATTAACGAACTGTTGTTAATACTATCGACCTGTTTATGCCACTTTCAAGTTTTGGACATTAATCTTGTGTGATCATCTGCTAATAATTCCCGGTTGGAATTTAAACAATCTGATCATCAATCTTCTATTTGGGTGATCTGGTGTCAATTCCTAGTTGGAATTTTTCATGGTCGGTTTTTATCAATCTTGTTTGTATCGATCTGGTTCAAGTTCCCTATTGGAATTTTGAACTTGATTTGATCTATGGCAATCTGGTCCTATCTTCAAGATTTAATAATCCTAATTTACCACAAAGTATCTTGAACCTTTCTTCTGGTAGTGCTTTAGTGAGAATGTTAGCTCTCTGTACTTCAGTGTGTATTTTCTCGATCTGTACATGTTTTCTTTCAACATGATCTCTTATAAAATGATGTCTTACGTCCACATGTTTGCATCTGGTATGCAAAACAGGATTTTGTGTGATAGCTATAGCACTTTAGCTATCACAGAAGATGGGTATTTCCTTGACATCAATCTCATAATCTTTAAGCTGTTGTCTTAACCATAGTATTTGTGCACAACAACTTCCAGCTGCCATATATTCTGCCTCTGTGGTTGATGTGGCAACAGATGTCTGTTTCTTTGAGAACCAAGAGATCAGTTTATTTCCTAAAAACTGACATGTACCAGATGTTGACTTTCTGTCCAGCTTACATCCAGCATAATCTGAATCTGTGTATCCAGTTAGCTCAAAGGTGTCTTCACATGGATACCATAATCCAATATGGGCTGTTCCCTTGAGATATCTTAGTATCTTCTTAGCTGCTTCCATGTGAGACTCTTTGGGATTTGCTTGATATCTTGCACATACACCTACTGCAAATGTGATGTCAGGTCGACTGGCAGTTAGGTATAGTAGTGATCCTATGATCCCTCTGTATTGTGTAATATTGGTTGGTTTTCCTTCTGGATCAGGGTCAATTTTCCCATTAGTCTGCATTGGGATTTTAACTGGTTTGCTGTCTTTAATCCCAAATTTATTTAGCAGATCGTTGATGTATTTAGTTTGATTAATGAAGATACCATCTGGTTCCTGCTTAACCTGCAAACCTAGAAAGAAACTCATCTCCCCCATCATGGACATTTGATACTTATTTTTCAAAAGTTCAGCGAATTTGTCACATAAATAGGTGGATTGAGATCCAAATATGATATCATCTACATAGATATGTACTAAGAGGATATTTTCTTTGACTTTGATGATGAATAAAGTCTTGTCAACTGATCCTCTTCTGAATCCAGAATCTAGTAGAAATGTTGATAATGTCTCATACCAAGCTCTAGGGGCTTGTTTAAGACCATAGACTGCTTTTGTCAGTCTGTATACTTTCTGGTTTGGATCTGCTTCTTCAAATCCAGGTGGCTGTTCCACATAGACTTCTTCTTCAAGGATACCATTGAGGAAAGCACTTTTGACATCCATCTGGTATACCTTGAACCGTTTGTGTGCTGCATATGCTAAGAATAGCCTTATTGCTTCTAGTCTGGCTACGGGTGCAAATGTTTTATCAAAATCAATGCCTTCTTGTTGATTATAGCCTTTAGCTACTAATCTGGCTTTGTTTCTGACTACTTCACCATTCTCATCTCGTTTATTTTTGAACACCCATTTTACACCAATCACACCTTGGTGTTTGGGTCTGTCCACAAGATACCAGACCTCATTTCTTTTGAACTCATTAAGTTCATCTTGCATTGCAGTTATCCAATCTGCATCTTGTAATGCTTCGTGAGCATTAGCTGGTTCAATGCGAGATAGATAACAACTCAGCAAGGCACTTTCTCCATGCATTCTTCTTGTCTTCACACGATCTGATGGGTTCCCAACAATCTGTTCTGGTGGATGATCTTGTATCCATCTTCTTCTCCTGGTCATCTCTTCATCAGATATCTCAGGGTCAGGTTGATCTATTGGATCCTCAAATTCATTATGTGCTGATGATGGAGTTTGAAATGGATTCTCATTTGGTCTTGCCTCTGGATCTGAGTTATCAGATTGATGATCCTCTGTAATGACTGTTTCATTACATGGTGATCTGTCTTCATCCAGATCATGTTGTGTTGTTCCCCCTTGCTGTATGATTTCTTCAGCAATAGGTGGAGTATTAATTTCTTCATCATCTCTCTTTGAATTCCAGATAAGAATATCTTCAAGTAGTAGTTCATTTATCTTTCTAGTAGTTATCTGGTTATCTGTCTGTTTTTCATCCTGTGGCCTGTACTCAACAATGGACTCATCAAAAACAATATGAGGTGTTACTTCCACAATGTGACAGTTCTTATTGTAGACTCGATATGCTTTACTAACATCAGAATATCCTAAGAATATTCCAAGGTCAGTTTTGCTATCAAAAGTCCTCAATTGAGATTTCTCATTATTGTGTATGTAACACAAACAACCGAAAGTTCGAAAGTAAGAGATCTTAGGCTTTCTGTTGTTCCAAATCTCATATGGTATCTTTCCATGTCTGAGTGTGATGGATGATCTGTTTTGAGTATAGCAGGTTGTGTATATGGCTTCTGCCCAGAACTTCTTTGGTAGATTGGTAGCATTAAGCATTGTGCGAGCTGCTTCTTTTAGATATCTGTTTCTCCTTTCAACAACTCCATTCTGTTGAGGAGTTCGAGCAGCTGATGTTTGATGAGTGATCCCCATCTTATTGCAGTATGCTTCTATCTTTTGGTTGAGAAATTTTGTTCCTCGATCTGTTCTGATAGTAGTTATACTCATCTCCTTCTGTTTGGTGATCTTGTGTAGAAAATCAAGGTGTTTGTCTAGAGTCTCTTTCTTCTTTAACAAAAAGATGACCCAAGTGAACCTTGAGTAATCATTTATGATTACTAAGGTGTATTTTCTCTCATTTATGCTTAGAGGTTTGACTGGACCAAATAGATCTAAATGCAAAAGCTCTAGTATTCTAGTTGTTGAGTGAGCTGTTTTGCTTGTAAAAGATGATCTAGTCTGCTTTCCAGCTTGACAAGCTTCACATATATGATCTTTATCATATATTTGATCTGGTAGACCTTCCACTAGTCTTTCTTTTGCAATCTTGTTGATTGACTTGAAGTTTAGATGGCTCAATCTCTTGTGCCATAACCAGCTTGTTTCTGATACTGTCTTAGTAACTAAACAAGTCTTGATCTGGTTTGTCCACTGGACAATATATAACTTGTCCTGCAGTTTAACGGTAAGGAGTATCTCATCTCCTTCCTTGTTCTTCACAAGACAATTGTTAGTATCAAAGATGATCTGATTACCATTAGCACAGAATTGACTTACAGAAAATAGATTGTGACTAAGACCCTCTACATACGAAACATTTGTGATGGTGGTCTTGCCAACTTTTATATTTCCATATCCTCTAGTGTGCCCTTTTGAGTTACATCCAAAGGTGACCTGTGGTCCTGGCTTCTCTATGTAATCTGATAGTAGGTTCTTATCACATGTCATGTGTTTTGAACAGCCACTATCTATAATCCAGATCGCTCCTTTTGCTATCTTGTTTCTTCTTGCAGTCTTCTGATCCTGCAATTAATTACACTTAGCTACCCTTCAACGTTTGGGTGCTTGATTATTAGCAAATGTTCCCTTTCGAATCCAGAACATTTTTGGGTTAGGAACAGAAATATAAAAGGTAATGATATTCCCATCATTATCAATTTTAGATAAGGAGTGAATTTCAGATGGATGGAATTTCTCTAATCCATCGTTCTTCAGACCCTTCTTGATAGGTAATGTCCTGTTGACATTCTTTGTCCGGTTGACATTTTTATTTGGCAATGTCCTGTTGACATTATTTTTATGAGCATGATCTGTTTCTGTGTAACAGGCTGGTTGACCCTTTGTTTGATAGTACTGCCTGTTCACGGTCTCTTTCATGATCATCTTTTGGGGATAGCCTTTCTTGTTTTTCAAGTTTTTCACTTGATCTGGTATTTGTTTTCTCTCCAGTACAAAGTTTATGGTGCTAGAAGATTTTTCTGAGTGGTCTGGATATCCTAATCCAGATGTGCCCTGTTGTTGGAGGTTGATTAGCAACTTAGCACGTTCATCACTCTTGTAAATCATTTCTTTCCCTTTCTTTATCTTCTCTTCAGCAACGCTGTTTCTTGTAATAAGATCCTTCACTTTTGAATTCAGTGAATGAATCTCACTGTCTTTTCCCTTGATCTGTTCTTCCATATCGTTTATTTTAGCAACAAATTGAGTGTTTGCTGTACTCAGTATCTGTTCAGATTTCTTCAATCTGTCATTTTCTTCTACAATTTCTCTAAACAATCTCTTGATGCTGGAATAGCTTTTGAACATCTCATTTACTTCTTCCCAAGAGTAGTCAGTTTGATCTTCATTATCCTGCTCCAGATTGATATCATTTGAGGAATTGGAATAGCATGAATTTACCTCGACTTCATCCAGACCATTGTCTAGTCCCACATAGCATTCATCCCATCCTTCTTCGTCATTAGCAAAGAAGGCTTCATCATTCTCTGATGAGCTATCTGAGAAATGACTCGAGCTGCTTGATTCTTGTTCAGCTAACATGGCTTTTCGTTCATGTTTGAGTTTTCAATCTCTCTTTGCTCTCAACTCTTCTCTTTGACTTTTGGATAGATCAGGACAGTCTGTTTTGAAGTGACCTGTTCTGCCACAACCAAAGCATGTATAATCTGTAGAGTTAGATGTTTTAGAGATTTTACCAATCTACTATTTTGATTCTTCCTTGTTATCAGATCGATCATTGTCACGCTTCTTGTAGAATTTGTTTTTGTTGTCTTTATAGAAACGTCTGTATTTCTTTGATCTGATCTCCATCTTGTCCATACGTTTGGCGATCATTGCAAACTCTTTTAGTAGTTTGTCATATCACTTCTCTTCATCAGGAGTAGAAGGTTTAGAAAGATCATCTGGTTTGCTCTTCGCTTTGAAGGCAACTTCTTTATCCTTCTTAGAGCTGCTTTCTGCCTTTTTGGACAGATGATCTGGTCCACGAATTCTTTGGATATCGCATTCATGGCCTTCAAGGTAATCAAACAACGCTTCAGTAGATAGTTCATTGAAATCTGCACGTAGAGGTTGCATAGCAGCATATATCTCCCAACTAGGTGGAAGTGTTCTGAGTACTTTCATGTTCTTTTCTCTTTGAGTATATTTGTTCTTGTTGAACGCTGATATCTCAAGAAGGATTCCAGTGAATCTCATCGTCATTTGTTCTATGGTCTCGCCTGGTTTCATCTTGAATTCATCATATTTGTTGCAGGCAAGAGACAGCTTGTTCTCAATCATAACTTCATATCCTAGACACAAGTCTCTTAGGGCTTCCCACATCTCTTTGGCAGTATCCAGATCTTGGATTTTGGCCAGATGTACCCCTTTGACTGTGCTAGAAATGATCCCTTTAGCAAAGTCATCTAAGTTGGCTTCGCAACGTTCCTCTGCTGTGTATTTTCTTGGATCTTTAGGAGCTATATGTGTTGTTACTCCAGTTGAGGTAGTTACTGTCACTTCTTCAGTGATCTGTAGTGGACCTTCTTCTATAACTTTCCACATTAGATAGTGATGGGCTTTGAGTGCCATTTTGATTCTGAAGCTCCATTCTCTATATCCTTGGATGGAGAATTCTTCACAAGCCCTAACAACAGATGATTCCATAGCAGACAGTATGCACGTGAATGAAAAAAAAAGTTTTCTAGATCTATTCAAGTTGACCACGTAGGTATTAACCTTGTGAAACAAAAACAATGGTCGTTTGAACCACTCCTCTAATACCACTATTTGGTCCCGAAAGAGCAAGGTTTGGTGTATGGGGGGGGGGGGATACACCAAACACAAACTTTTCAGTTTACTTGGTTATTTATTAGAGAGTTCAAGCTATTCTTTAAATGAGAAATTGCTCGGCAGATGACTAACCAGATTGATCAACAGATCGATATAAGATTAGTGCAAACAGATTGCTCTCTTAGTGTAAACACTTAGACAATAATAAGAGTGATCTTATTACTTTCTAAGTATTGTGTGTGCGGAAATATGGTGGATTTAATGAGTGATCTTATTAAGAAAACCTTAAGAGTTAATCAGATCGTTAAGCAGATTGATTGAGATGCAGATTATATGATAGTGCAGAAGGTTAGAATAATAAATAACTGAAAGTAAATATGCAGAAATGTAAAGAACACAGTTGTTTAACGTGGTTCGGGAAATCCCTACGTCCACGATCTGGTCAAAACTAGACCAGATTATCCACTACTAGGATACTCTGCTTGTTTATACTCGTGGAGAACGAGTCACAAGTATCAATCAAAGCTAGAGAAATACTTATGCACGAAATAAGGGTCGTGTCCCTTTACAACAGATTACCTCTACGTTACCACTAGAAATCTACTAGCTAGCAGGGTGATCTTCTTTCTCTCGATAAGACAGACTTGAATCGAGGTGGGGTTGGTGTGATGTAGTATCACAGTTTGAAGCTCTTAGTCTGGTTCAGAGATTGCTTGAAAGTATGTTGTCAATATAGCTCGCGTGCGATGTTATGTTTCTCCAGACCATGAACTCCAAGTATATATAGGCTTTGAATTTTGAAATTCTAGCCGTTGTTGATTGGCGTGGGATTGATGGTATATTGCCAATCAATGATATCCATCATATCTGTTCTTGTTTTGTAGAAACGTTGACTCAATCTTCTAAGTATGGAAAGCAGATCACTAACGGTTGCTTTCCTTCCTTATGTCAATCGTAGATTCTCTACCCAAACCCTGTTGGATGGACTTCATCTTTGACGTGGCAAGATGATATGATGTGTAGGATGATGTCATCTGGTGGTTTGATAACTCTATCGATCTGGCGCTTCGCTGTGATCATCGATCTGGTCTGTGATCTGGTCGCTGTCTGTTACAGCAGATCGATTTCTTCTTGGCGTGAAATCTTGGCCTTCATCCTATACTATTATAGAAATGACTTCTATAGGAATAATCCCTTTATATGTTAAGTCATCTCCTAATCTGTTCTCTAACATAATTCACTTTATGTGTAGTGATCTGTTTATATGTAGAACACTTAAATACAAAGAAAAACTAAGTGTGTTTCGAGAGATCATCATCAAAACTAAGAATACTTAAGGGTTCCCAACAATAACTTCAAAACGAGACGGAAGAAAAATTATCTAACTTCTAAGGAGAAGTAGACAAATTTGAAAACACGATGATGGAGGCGGGCAAGAAGATGGTCACAGAAGTCAAGAAGGAGGTGGAGAAACAGCTGGAAGACATGGAAAACACAACAATCCCTGCTGTGCTCGAAAAGAATGTTCCAGCTCTGCTTACCACCTATCTACCTGCTGCTCTCACGCCATTGTTGAAAAAGGAGCTCGAAAAGGCTGATTTTGCATCAGGAGATGAGATTTTCAAAATCAACAAATCACTGACTGATATGAAGGTCACCGACAGCGACCTGTCCTCTGATATAAAGAAGCTAGCCATCTCTTCAACCAAACAATTCAATGAAATCAATGCCAACATATCTACACTTCTACACTACAATGAGGAGATGGACAAGAAATTTCAGGACATGGCTGATGAAGTTGCCTCCCTTAAGCTCATCATCTCGAAGGAGTTTGATGATGTCGAAAAGGGGGAAGAACAGAAGAGACAGCCTGCTGTTCAACAAAAGAAAAAGCCTGCTGCTGCTACTACCAAACGAAAACAACCAAGGAAGATGAATCTGAAACAAGCAGCAGAGGCTAGGCAGATACAGAAGGAGAATGAAGAAAAAGAAAGAAGGATGAAGGAGGAGGCTGATGCCCTAGCTGCGAAGAAAGGAAAAAACGTGGTAACAGATGATGATCTCACACAGGAAATGTTCCTCGCCGGGTACAAAGCGGAACAAATAGAGAATCCTGATTTTCGGGAGCTATTTATGGCTGAAAAGGCAAAGCAACAAAAAGATGGAGTGGAGGAGGAAACATCAGATACTGAAGAAGATGAATCTACAAATCCTGTATTCAAGTTTTTTGAAAAATATCAATTGAAGGATGCTCAAAACTTAAAATGGTTGCACACAAAGAAGGCCTCAAAATGGAACCAGCTGATCAAGGAATTTGTTGTGCAACACTACTACCTGTTGGATGAAAATCTGCAAGGAGGTGATGTGGACGAACTGTTTAAAGATTTCCTCAAGCAACACAAAAATCAATCATTCGTGGAATATCTACACAGGCAGTCTGCTATGACCAATCAATCTCAACTGCTCCGAAGAAGACTACTATTCTTTATCCAAGGATCCAAGGAACAACAGAAGTGGATCACACTGCTATACTCAATCATATCAATCACGCTGCAAAAGGCATGGGATACCCAATTGACCTCAACAACAAAGACTACAGACGGGTATTCAATGGCATATATGCTAGTTTTGGCATTCCCTCGGAGTTGAGGAGGAGAGAGATGGTTGAAGCGAGGAGAGCTAGGCTGGCAGAAAAATCGAGAAAACAAACAGCAGATCAAAGCCAAGCTCCTCATCAATAATATTTAATTGTTCTTCACTTTGTAAATTTAACAGCTCACTATCTCTTAAATTTCCCTATCTGTATCAGCTAAACATCAAGTGAATGAAAATGATAAACATCTTTTGACCCAAAAACAACCTGATGACAATACCTCGTTGTCCAGGCAATGTTTTATGTTTGTTATCTAATACTTTAACATTATTGCATAATCATCTAACTGCCATTATCACACTTAGTCAGAAATTGTAAAGTGTTGGTTTCGACATCATCAAAAAGGGGGAAATTATTGGAAACCCTACAATCTTATATTGGTTTTGATAATGCTATTCGAAACAACACTTAGTTAAAATATGAAATCTTAAATCAAGGAATAGATGTTATCTATTAAGGAACAACTAGTAATTAAAAGAAGCAGATCGTGATGATTTTCCTATCTGTATTATTCTTGTTGAGCTTTCCTGGACACATCAATTACCTCTACTCAAGGCTTAAACTCATTGTAATGATGGCAAGAATTAAACCTTGAACAGATCGAATTTTGGATCTGTTCACAGTTTAACCGCTCGCTGTTCTCTGCCTTATGTTGGTTTAAGATATCTACTCGATTAGATTTTACTAGATCAAAATTGTAAAATGAAGTTTGAATTTTCAAACTTACTTATAGTGATCTATCTTTCTAGTCCTAGCATTCATAATAGCTACAAATGTAAATAGTACAGATTGATAATAGTACTACCATCTGTCTATTGAGTTGTATAGGAAAGTCTTGAAGAGGGAAGCAACAACAGCGAGCTGCACTACAACAGATCGTATTCCAAAAATGATCTGTCTAAAGAACATCTTTAACAAATCAAGAAAAGTAAAGAAACAAATAACTATGTGGACAACTCGAGACTAAACTATCGTAGGAAACGATATCCATCTGTTGTAAGACAGCGAGCTGCTAACCCACATTCTAGTTACGGTGGACTGCCGACATACCTAAATTTGTCACAAGTCAACTACTCGGTGTATTGTCACATCAATGGCATACTTTAAGGAATGAAGTACGAGTATATCAAAAATCCAGTACGGTGAATCATTCCCAGTATGGCAATACACTGGGAAATCACGTGAAAGGTGGATACACTCTCATTTGACAGCGCGTGTCTCAACAACCCTGCCATGCATTTAATGCAGCCATTAATGCAATGAAGAAGGACACCTTCGTCTCCAACGGATAGTTTCTTCAAATAGGCTATAAATACCACCTTCACCTCCAGAAAGACGTACGTGAATTCAAGCAACAATCCTGCACTTACTCTGCTAAAATCTTCAAGCTCTCAAACGTTCAAAACACTTCAACCTTCAAGAATTCTCAGTAGTGTTTACAGTTTTTGGAGATTTACTTTCTGGAAAATTTATTTCTACAAAACCCAAGTTAGGATCTAGTTTTGATCCAGTTGTGGTCTAAGTTTGTATTGATCATTCTTAGAAGATTTGTATTCACGAGAAGTTATCTAGTTCTGATAATTCTTGTGGCTCGTTCTCAACGAGTAAAAAGAAAGGAGAAAGCTAGTAAAGTTTTCGATCTAGATTTGATCGAACCGTGGACGTAGGGAAAGTTTATCCCGAACCACGTTAATTGCATGCGTTCTTTATTTTCTCTTTACATCTTTATTATCTTCTTCATACTCTTGCATATAAATCTTGGTCATTAATCACTTCAAGAAAGAAAACGTTTTCCACATAAAAAAGAGCATTAACCACCATCACTTCAACAGTATTATTTGACTCATCACTAACTTTCTAATTACTTATATTGAATATTTAATTATAAATAATGTGAGACTCACATTCCACCCGTAACATATTTAATTCATTTATCGATCAACACTAATTTTTCTTTCACTTACATACACATATTTAATTGATAATTAGTGTGAGATCCTTATGTCACCCACAACACATCAAATCATTCGTTAAAACCCATATTGAATCCAACTATGCAAGTTCTTAATGGACGGAGTGAGTACATTATATAAATTATGTATATATAATAATTATTTAGTTACGTATCATAAAAAATATATGGTATAATTTTTAGCTATTATTTTAACTAAGAATTAAGTTTTTCAATATTTTCAATTGTGAATAAGCTCAAATATTTTATATTTTATCACTAATATTATTAATTATAATTAACAATTTATAAATACATCTATTTTATAATTCAAATTGAATATCTATACACATACAATATTAGAAATATATATATTGGTACATATCAAATCAATAGTATATATTAATTTTTTTTTTAGATATCGTGGTACGCTATATAACGGTATACCATGATATTCGAAAAAATTATATATTTACCATGCTGAAAATTTTGGTACAATATTATACATTATCAAAAATTTCGATATACCTTTATATTTGACATTTTACGATATTTTTCAATACCCTAAATATGCTATACAATTTTTCCAAGGAACATTTGATGGTAATACTTCAACAATGTGACTTTACTCTTTAATACTTAATTATTACATTAAAAGTAATTAAAGAATTCTGAACGGATAATAATGATAAATGAGAAGTTTGACATTCACATTGAGAAGTTTGACATTGACATTAATTATATATATATGTGTGTTTATATTTCTGTAGAAGTGTTTCTTTTCTTTCAAAAATAGGAAATATAAAACAACCAACACATTGGGGAATTATGAAGTACTTGTATGTCATAGTAGATTTGTAAAACATGTATCTAAATATGCTTCTTAACATACTTGGCTACCTCTACCAAACAAATGCTTTATCACTTGAGATGAGACATTTGAATTTGATTGTCATTCTAAAATTAAATTACAAGCCCAAAGATATGTAGATTCATAAAATAGGAAAAAAAAATCGGCATTTGCTTTTAAATGACAACCAGACTTCTCGCTACAAGGTCGTTCCACGTTGGGTGTATCAATTGCACCCACTTTTATTCTATATTTGATATTTAAAATATGATAATCTATCTCATGACAATTACCTTATAGTTATCTTAATTTTAAATTAACTATCATGAGGTTAATATCATATGTTAGATATCAAATATAGTCTTAATAATTTAGTACGTTGGGCTCTTCATAGTCTAAATGTATCATTTGATTTGTAACTGCAATATGCGTGACAACTTTAGGATTGATTTTGCCCGTAAACTTATCCTGATATTAAGTGGCTACAACAAAAGATCGAATTATGCCCAATGCTACACAATGAATCCTATGAAAGATGATGTACAAGTCAGATATATAAAAAAACCTTGCTATCAATGCATACGAAAGGTTACTCTATAATTTAATACTCCCTTCGTCTCACTATTTTCGTCCTCTTTTATATTGAAATGAGTGTATTATTTTAATGAAAGAGGACGGAAATAGTGGAACAGAGGGAGGGAATATGTATTATTAACTTAAAAGTTTTAATTTGGCCCAAATGCATAGCCATCCTAAATCTTTCTTTCCAAAGAAAAGGAAAAAAAAAAGTTAGAACCCTTTCTTTCTTCTTCATCTTCTTTTTTTTTTCTCTCTGATAAATAAACCAGTTTGAAAAGTGAACACGTGCTGGCAAGATTTTGTAGGCAGGCAATCTTTAATTGTATATGAATAAAGGATAAAGGAAAGGGAATTAATAGAGGAAAAAAATTATGTATGGGTTTAGCATAATGATGGGCCTAAAGGGTCTCCCACGTGAAAATCTGGGCTTTATGTTAACGCTTTTTTGCAAGGTTAAGACAAGAGGGCCGACATGCTTTGGCCCACCAAAACTCATAATAGCTAAGGCCCCAAAACGCACACTGCACGTGGATTTCTAATTATTGCTTATTTCCTTTCTCTCTCTCCTTCTCTTTTTCTCAGATATATTATTGATTTTATACATGAGCCAAATCTTAATTTCAATTATTATAATCTTAGGAAGCAAGTGATTTTGATATAACAACTTACTTATTCTTTAGTGTTTGCCAATGTCAGGTTCATCTATTAAAAGTGTTTTTTTTCAGTATATATAGTATTTTATTTTACCAAGTAGTGATTGGAAATATCAAGATTATGGATTTTATATTTTGACCTTGATATTGTAAAATGTTACTCCCCATCCTTTTAAGAGTCATATTTTTTTATATTTTCTTATTGAACCGTCTCATCAAAAGTGATCACTTTTTTTAGAAAAAAAATTTAGCTTTAAAATACATTATTCCTATTTTTATAAACGCAACATTACTTTACTTTTATAGATTCCGTATCGGATCCCTTGTAACCGCATTTAGCGGGACGGAATGAGTAATTTTTGTGCTATTCGATTTGGTAATAGGAACTTAATTAGCATAAATTACCGATAATTTGACAATTTCATTAGAATAATAGAAATAATGAAAAAGTTGGTATATATTAGGGTTCAAATGTTAACATTATTCTTGCGTGTTAATTGAAATTCTATTATAGTTGTTCATTAGTTTTGATTTACGCTTACAATTTATTTCATTATTATTATTATATAATAGATTGTTGTCCATCGAAATTCGACGGGATTAATATTTTATAGAATTTATAAAAGTTTGGCATCATTTCATTTATTACTATTTGTTGTCGCAAATATATGAACTACTTATTCGTATGCTAAATATGCATAGTAAAAATCGTTAATTATGTTGATTTGCTTATGATAAACTTGCAATCGTTTTAAAATTAATGAAAAAATAAATTTACAACTTGATATATATATATATATATATATATCATAAATATTAAATCCTCATAAACTTGTTTATTAGTAGACTCGTACTAACAGCTTAATATATTTTTTTGAATATATTTGAATTTAATTTATATAATCATTTTCGTTCTAAAGTAAAGTAAAAATGATTCTAATACTCATTATTATTAGAGGTGTTCAAAAGAATCGTAATTGGGGTTCCGGGAACCGAATCTTCAAAGATTATTAGATGTGTTCAAATGATCAAAATTGTGTACCAATTGATTTTCGTCTTACGCCCATATAATAATATGTGTAATAAATTCGAGTATATAAAATATATATTATAAATAAATATTTCTAATAAAAATGTGCATATATATTCATAATCTGATTAAAAATTAAATATATATATATACTCGTTCTTGATTCAAAAACTATATATATATAAATTTTATTAGGCGTGGAAAAATTATTTAAATTATTTATTTGGAACTAGAGTATATATTTACGTCAATAAGTAGTTGATGTCATATAATATTAATCTAAAAGTTATCATAATTTTGTGTGTTATCGAGTGTAAACAATTATCTAAATTCATGGCTAAATTGTGGAATTGAGAATAAGATGACATGAATTGAATTCAATAGTTGTCCGAACAAAAATACATAAGTTTATATATCTTTAATTATTATGATAAATACATGTAAAGCGTAATAATAAAAATATTTAAAATATCTACCCACTAATACATAACTTAATATGCGGGACAATAGTGAAGCTCAATTTTATTATCTAATAATGGTATATGGTAAAAAATCATCAATTTCATCGAATTCTAAAAAATGCATTGAAATATATTCATTAATTATTTATTTTATATTAATGAAAATGAAACTTAAATATGAAATAATATACAATATATAAATAAATAAGAAGATTATATACTTCTTTATATTTATATATTATTATTTTAATAAAAAATATGACTCTTAAATTTTTATTATCTATATTGAGAAATATGTGTATTGTTTGAATAATAAGATAATTAAAGGTTTTTTATAATCCATCACATGTAATAAATTATATATATTTAAAAAATATTTACAAATAATGTGAACTCTATCATTTTTTTATGTATGATTTATAAATTCTCATTACATTTTAAATTACAGATAATCTAATATAGGATATATAAATAAATAAGAAGATTATATATTATTTTATATTTATATATTATTATTTTAGTGAAAAATATGAAGTTTAAATTTTTATTATTTATATTAAAAATTATGTATGGATCTTTAGAATAATAAGATAATTAAAAATGTGTTATAATAGTTATATGTGACAGATTATAAATTATAATATTTTTTTTCCAAATAATGTGAAATCTATATATTTTCATACAATTTATAAATTTTCATCAAACACTACAAAAAAGGGCTAATCGCGACGGATTATTATGTCGTTAGACCTTGATTTCCGCCGTCCCATTGGGCTAACAACGGACCATGTCCGTCTGTATTTCGTTTGTTGTCAGCTAACGACGAAATTATACCGTCGTTGGTCACGACGACAACAATTCCGTTGTCAGCTGTCCCCAGTGGCTGTCGAAGGCGCCGGAGATCTAACGACGGATAGGTCTGTCGTTACTAAGGACGGACACCGAATCCGTCGTTTGGTCAACGGTCAAAACCTAACGACGGACCATGAATCCATCGTCAACTTTTGATTGTTGACCTAACGACGGATTCACTGTCGGTCGTTAGTATTTAATTTTTTAAAATTTTATTTTTATATTATCCGTTACCTAAAACTTGTCACAACAAACAATACAATTATAATCGAACATTCAACAATAATTTAAAATCAACCAAAAATGAAATTGATAAAAATTACAAATGAACGCGTACGTAATATAAATTAAAGATGTAAACAGTATATCGGTATCAAATATCAAATACAAATGTAGTATATCAATATCAGTATCAAATACATGATGAAAGTATGACTATGAATCATAATCGGGAAAATGAGGAGAGGGATCAGACTGGGAAGGGGGAAACAGGGAAATGAACTACCACCAGCTCCTCCCTGCTGCTGCGACTGCATCCAACGAGCTATCTGATCGTACTGAGTGTAATGCCCCGTAATTTAATTCGAAAGAATTAACAAATTTTATTTT
>JAPKLX010001207.1:0-24697 GCA_026898415.1 Leonotis leonurus | reverse complement strand
ATCGATAATGTTGACAACAGTTCACTATGAAGGAGATCGGTCTGGACCAGATGACTAACTGCCACGTGGATATTAATAATTCTTTTATTTTAATATTACTTGGTCAAGGGGGAAAGTAAAAAGGATACGGCGATTAACTTTTAGCCTATGTATCTAAATTCTGACATTCTATACCAAATTTTCTATTTGGATGATTAAGTACAGTGTTTGGGAAACGTGATCGAGAAGATATTTACCAAACCAAGAAAAGGAAAGAAAATCAACTAGTGATACAAACACGCGCCTCACTGCAACCGTTGGATCAAGCGCGTGTATCAAACGCGGAGAAAAGAAAATAATAGACCATAAGTCTATAACACGGAGAAGCGGGAAAAGCTGAAAAAGGGAAGGAAATCAATTAAAATATTACTCTCTCTTATAGCTTATCTATCTATATATACAGTTTGATAAGGCGGTTCGACTATCACATACACTGTTCTTCTTCCTTAAACACTTAGCGAAATTTTCTCCCTTCCAAACTCTCTCAATCTTCAAAAACCTATCTGTTTTTATCAATATGGCACCCAAATCTTCTCTATTTCTTGAGCAAATTAACTTTTTGAAACCATATATTCATCAAGATCTTTACGCTGTTCTTGATACCTTCAGATTTCACAATTTGGGCAAGGCCTTCGATCTTGTTAGATGCTGCAAAGGATTCCACAACATCTTTACCACACGACCTGTCCACTTTCTGCCCAAGGAGGTAGCAGCCTTTTATCTCTCGTGGCAAGGAGAGAAAGGCGGAAATGAAGCTACCATCAGGGTCAGCAAAGGCAGTACCATCAGCAACACCACATATAATGTACTAAACATTATCGACAATGTTTACAAGTTGAAGGATGAAGGTCTCAATTTGGGAGATATCAGCGAAGAACAACTTCAGGAGGCTGTAGAGATGGTGATGGTAGTGCCCATTCACTACACGAACAAGATGTTCAACAGGTCACTGCTTGCACCATAATTCAAAATAGTTTTTGAATTCATCCAGAGGATATTCTTCAACCACAATGATTCTTACGACCAGGTCACCCCCGAAAAGTTCAAGATACTAGCAGCTGTTGTGCTGAATATACCGCTGAATTGGAGCAGAATTCTTTTTGATCTTTTGGCAAAGGAGGCCAAGATGATCACATTCGTAAAGGAAGCAAGTCCTGGAATTGAAATGAGAAGAAGCAGTCCGAGACACTCAACCAAGATAAGTTACATGCTGGAAATGTTCTTCAACCAGCATAAATGGGACTCAGTTGTGGAGTTCAATGATAGATTGAGGTTCCCGAAGGACCAACACCAAATTGAAATGTCTATGGGCATTTCTGCTAATCTGATTGCAAGGGTCACAGACCCTGTTTTTGCCAACGCGCTGATGGAGATGGGAAGTTCCAACCCAATCTGGGTTCCTCCATCTGCCCCTACTGAGAAATCCACCAAATCAAGAGTAACAAAAGAAAAGCTAACAGAAAGGACCCCTACCAAGAGGGTTACCAGGAGGGCCAGCTCAGTAGATACTGACGCCTCCACAGCAGCCCAGCCACCTAAGCCCAAAAGGAGAAGACTCCAAAAATTATCTGAACTAGTGGAGGAAGTCCAAGTTGAAGAAGCAGCCATCCCTCAACATGAGGCTGTAGTTGAGGAAGAGGAGATACTGGTTGGGGGACCACCAGAAGATGTTGTCCCTATCTCCTCCCTGGACCCCAGCCATACTGCAAGTCCATCGTTTGCTGAACCTTTGGAGCAGATCGATGAGGATGATGAAGAAGAAGGAGAATCCTCGGAAGAGGATGTGGAGAAGAAAACAACTGAGAAAGTTGTGAAATTGTTAGAAGCAGAAGCAAATCACGCTGTACTCAAATCATTTCCAGGCATCCAGCTCACGCCTGAAAGCTATGATGCAGCCAAGAGAGTCAAGCTACTGCTTCTCATTAAGGACAAAGAATTCTACGTCCTTGATGCTCTGCTCAAAATCAGATCCATGGACTCACTCAAAGCAGATGAAGCAACCTTTTTAAACATTTTTGAAGTCTCCTCTATTACAGAGTTGAGAGAAACTTACCCACAAACCATCTTGGCAATAGCCCAGCTTGAAGCTCAAAAATTGAAGATCGATCTAAGATCTATATATGAGAAAGCTGGAATGCTGCAATTCTTTGATAGTGTGACTGATGAGGAAGAGGTTGACGAAGTTGAAAGAGTTGAAGGTGGACTTATTTATGCTCACCAACCGGGTGCAGCAATAACAGCACCAGAACCAGATCAGCATCAAGCTGATGCTGTAGAAAAGATAGTGGAAACAACTGCACAGGATGAGGGGGAACCAACCAAGAAACCCAAAATTCAAATACCAGTGCTTAATTATCCACAATAGGAGCAAGAGCCAGCTGGACAGAAGGTGGGAGGTAAACTCACAGATGATTTATATACCCCTGCTGTCACAGCAACAATGGATGAATATGTGGAGTCAACCAACTTAGAGGATATATTGATGACCCAGCATCAATCACTATCCAATGAACAAGTGAAGGATCTAATCTCCAACAAGGTTGACAAATTTATGTATGGAACGCTCTCCACAGTCCAAGATCAAGCCACTCGCATTCTCACTGAGTTCAACAACCATCTGAAATCCCATGTTGACCAGGTTGACTCAGACTTGAGAAGTATGTGCAGGATGAAACTTAAAGAACTGAGCAAGAAAATGGACGATGATTGATCTGCTGCCGAGCAGAGGAAGGAACAGATCGATCAGACTCTAGTAACTATGGAACTTAAGGTCAATGAGATGTACAAGATTATTACTGAGTTTGCAAAGAAAGAAAAGGACATGGTTCATACCATTGTCAAGGAACAAACAGATGGCATTGCTGGTGAAGTGATCAAGGCTGCTAACTCAGAAACCAGAGCAATGTTCAGAAAATTTGAAACATGTTGGGAACCCTAAAGTTTTAGTGTTGATGATGGTATCTCGAAACACACTTAGTAAGTTTATAGTGTATAAGCTGTTCTCGTGTAAAAACAGATCACTAGAAAGAAGGTGACTTCTGTTTAGAAACAGATTAGGAGATGACTTAAAATGTAAAGGAGATATTCATATAGAAGTCAATCTCAACTTAGAATAGGATGAAGTCAAGGTTTTATGCCAAAGAAGATTCGATCTGCTGTAACAGACAGCGACCAGATCGATACCAACAGCGAGGATGCAGAACGATTCAGTCATCAATCCATTAGCTGACATCATACTACACATCATATACACTTTCCACGTTAAGATCAAAGTCCATCCAACAGGGATTGGAAAGAAGATCTTCGGTTATACATTTATAAGGAAAGAGACCGTTAGCAATCTGCTTTCCATAACATAAAGATTGAGCCAAACCTTTCCTATATGGCAAGAACAGATATGATGGAAACCATTGATTGGCAATATACCATCTATCTCACGCCAATCAACAACGGCTAGAATTTCAATATTCAATGCCTATATAGTTGAAGTCAACAATCTGGAAATAAAAGAACACATGCGAGCTATACTGTTGATATACTTTCAAGCACTCTGCATTCCAGACTTTAGAGCTTCAACAATCTGTGATTCAACATCACACCAACCACCTCGATTCAAGTCTGTCTTATCGAGAGAAAGAAGATCACCCTGCTAGCTAGTAGTTTTCTAGTGGTAACGTAGAGGTAATCTATTGTAAAGGGACACGACCCTTCATTCGTGCATAAGTATCTCTCTAGTTTTGATTGATACTTGTGACTCGTTCTCCACGAGTATAAAGAAGCAGAGTATCCTAGTATTGGATAATCTGGTCTAGTTCTGACCAGATCGTGGACGTAGGGATTTCCCGAACCACGTTAAACAACCGTGTGCTTTATATTTCTGCATATTTCATTTTCAGTTGTTTATTATTCTAACTCTCTGCATAATCATCCATCTGCATCTCAATCAATCTCTCTAATCATTCTGGTTAAAATATAAGGTTTTCTAAACAAGAGCAATCACTAATCCACCATTTTTCCGCACACACTCTACACTCAGAAGGTAATAAGATCACTCTTATTATCAACTTAGTGTTTTCACTAAGAGAGTAATCTGTTTGGACTAAATCTGCCATTGATCTGTATATCGATCTGTTTAGTCACTGCCGAGCAATTTCTTATATAGAATAGCTTGAACTCTCTATAAACTGTCAAGTAAACTGAAAAGTTTGTAATTGGTGTATTCCCCCCCCATACACCAAACCTTGCTCTTTCGGGACCAACAAAACACATGTAAAAGATTTTGTGGCTAGAAAGATGAGTGAACTGCGCTACCTAACGAAGGCCTTAATTGACTCATTTTTTGATGAGATTGGAGTGATAAAGGAGGAGCAAAAGAATTTCACTGTCAATCTAACCACAGCAAAAACCTCACTACAGAAGCAGATTGACGACTCTAACCTCAACATCACTTCCCTGCTTACACAAAGGATAGATTCAGAAAAGGAAGTAAAAGAGATGAAGGAGGAGATCACCTCCCTTAAGGCACTCATCAATCTGTATGTTGATGATGTCGAAAAGGGGGAAAGATCCAAGAAGAAGAAGGAGAAAGGAAAGGAGGTTGTAGTTACAAAGGGGAAGGGACAATCTGGTGCCAAGGAGGAAAGGAAAGAAGCTCAACCTGAGCTACAAATCGCACCAGATCAACCCAGCCCACCATCTGCTCAAGCTCAGAAGATATCTATATCAACATCAAGCAGATCAAGCCACTCCCAACCCTTGAAGAGGAAGAAACGATCTGGATCCGGTTGGTTCTCGTCTGCTCCTATCAGGACAATGAAGACTAAAGAAGGAGAGACCAACTGGGTCCCAGAGAACTTAAAGGAGGGATGGGAAGGATTGAGATATGGCTTCATTATGTGTCGCTACTTCCTCAGAGAACCAGCTTACTGTGAGGGGATACCTAATGAGGCATTCAATCTCTATCTGGACCTAAACGATGCAAGAGATCTGGTAGAGGGTATAAGAGCAGCAGCAGCAAAAGCCCAGGTTACAATCACTGCCCCAGAGAGGGAATTCAGAACATGTCCTAACATACCTGGCACTGAGCTTCCAGACAAAACCTTCCTACTCAACTTTATAAATCAGCTCGCAGAAAATAGAGGATACAAGATAGACGCTGAAGATCCAGATTATATAAGAGTGAGAGAAGGAGTATATGAGAGCGTACAACTCATATCTGACGAGACAAGGGCCAAGATGAAGAAACTACAGGAAGAGAAGAAGAAGAGCAAATAGTTACTCACTTTCATATCTTTTACTATCTGTAATTCCTATTTTTGCAGTAATGAACTATAATCTAAATTTACCCTTATCTATGAAGTTCATTGAGTTTCTGATGACAACTTCTTATTGTCCAGAACATATACAAACTGCTTTAATCGTTATAACCTAACTAACGTAATCTAATCCACCTGGCTGTCTAACCAGATCATCAAAAAGGGGGAAATTGTTGGGAACCCTAATGTATTCTAGTTTTGATGATAATCTCTCGAAACACACTTAGTCTTTTTAGAGTTAAACTGTTCTACGTGTTAACAGATCACTGCATATAAAGTGAATTCTGATAGAGAACAGATTAGGAGATGACTTAACATGTAAAGGAATTATTCCTATAGAAGTCATTTCTATAAATAGTATAGGATGAAGGTCAAGATTTCACGCCAAGAAGAAATCAATCTGCTGTGACAGACAGCGACCAGATCACCGACCAGATCGATGATCACAGCGAAACACCAGATCGATAGAGTCATCAAACCACCAGATGACATCATCCTACACATCATGTATTCTTGCCACGTCATTTTTTGAAGCCCATCCAACAGGGATTGGGAAGAAAATCTTCGATTGACACAAAGAAGGAAAGAAGCCGTTAGCAATCTGCTTTCCATACCTTGAAGATTTAGTCAACATTTTCTACATGGCAAGAACAAATATGATGTATATCATTGATTGGCAATCTACAATCAATCTCATGCCAATCAAACAACGGCTAGAATTTTTAATTCAATGCCTATATATATGAAGTTCAAGATCTGAAAGAAATACGCACGTGAGCTACATTGATGACATACTCTCAAGCAATCAATCTGTGAACCAGACTAAGAGCTTCAAACTACCTGTGATTCTAAATCACACCAACTCAACCTCAATTCAAGTCTGTCTTATCGAGAGGAAGGAGATCACCCTGCTAGCTAGTAGATTTCTAGTGGTAACGTAGAGGTAATCTGTTGTAAAGGGACACGACCCTTACTTCGTGCATAAGTATCTCTCTAGCTTTGATTGATACTTATGACTCGTTCTCCACGAGTATAAAGAAGCAGAGTATCCTAGTAGTGGATAATCTGGTTTAGTTTTGACCAGATCGTGGACGTAGGAATTTTCTCGAACCACCTTAAACAATTGTGTTCTTTTCATTTTTGCATATTTACTTTCAGTTGTTTATTATTCTAACCATATGCACTATCATATAATCTGCATCTCAATCAATCTGGTTATCGATCAGATTAATCCTTAAGGTTTTCTAAACAAGAGCATTAACTAAATCCACCATACTTCCGCACACAAGATACTTAGAAAGTAACAAGATCACTCTTATTATTGTCTAAGTGTCTACCCTAGAGAGCAATCTGTTTGGACTAATCTGCTATCGATCTGCTGATCAATCTGGTTAGTCATTTGCCGAGCAATTTCTTACTTAAGAATAGCTTAAACTCTCTATTAAATAAACAAGTAAACTGAAAAGTTTGTATTTTGCTCTTTCGGGACCAACAAGTGGTATCAGAGCGGTGGTTCAAACAACCATTGTTTCTGTTTGACAGGGTTAATACCTGCGTGGTCAACTTGAATAGATCTAGGAAAACCTATTTTCATTCACGTGCATTCTATCTGATTTGGAATCTTCTGTTGTTAGGGCGTGTGAGGAATTCTCTATCCAAGGATATCGAGAATGGAGCTTCAGAATCAAAACTGCACTCAAAGCCCATCACTATCTGATGTGGAAAGTAATAGAAGAAGGTCCATTAGAGATCACTGAAGAAAAGACCGTAACTACTACAACTGAAGTATCTACACAGATAGTTCCTAAAGATCTAAGAAAATACACTTCGGAGGAACGTCGCGTAGCCAATCTGGATGACTTTGCTAAAGGGATCATATCTAGCACAGTCAAAGGCGTACATCTGGCCTAAATCCAAGATCTGGATACTACCAAAGAGATGTGGGAAGCCTTAAGAGACCTGTGTCTAGGATCAGAAGTCATGATTGAGAACAAGTTGTCACTTGCCTGCAACAAATACAATGAATTCAAAATGAAACCAGTCGAGACCATTGAGCAAATCAAAATGAGATTCACTGGAATCTTACTGGAGACATCAACGTTCAATAAGAACAAATATACTCAAAGAGAGAAAAACATGAAAGTACTCAGAGCACTTCCACCTAGCTAGGAGATATATGCTGCAATGCAACCACTTCGTGCAGACTTCAATGAACTCTCTACAGAAACTTTATTTGATCATCTGTCCAAAAAGGCAGAAAGCAGCTCAAAGAGAGACAAAGAAGTAGCTTTCAAAGCGAAGAGCAAACCAGATGAACCTTCTGAACCTTCTACACCAGATGAAGAGAAAGGTTATGACAAACTACTAAAGGAGTTTTCAATGATTGCCAAACGCATGGACAAGATGGAGGTCAGATCGAAGAAATTCAGACGTTTCTACAAAGATAACAAAAACAAATTCTAGAAGAAACATGAAAATGATCGATCTGATAGCAAGGAAGAATCAAAGCTGGGTAAAACCTAAAAAATAACTAACTCAACAGATTATACTTGCTTTGGATGTGGTAGAATAGGTCACTTCAAAATAGATTGTCCTGATCTGTCCAAAAGCCAAAGGGAAGAGTTGAGAGCAAAAAGAGATCGAAAACTCAAATATGAACGCAAAACCATGCTAGTTGAACAAGATTCAAGCAGCTCGAGTCATTTTTCAGATAGCTCATCAGAGAATGATGAAGCATTCTTTGCTAATGACGAAGAAAGTTGGGATGAATGCTATGTGGGACTAAACAACGGTCTGGATGAAGTCGAGGTTAATTCTTGCAATTCCAACTCCTCAAATGATAATGATCTGAAACAGGAAGTAGAAGATCAATTTGAATACTCATGGGAAGAAGTTAATGAGATGTTCAAGAGCTATTCGAGCATCAAAAGACTGTTTAGAGAAGTTGTGGAAGAACAGATATTGAGCACAGCTAACACCCAATTCGTTGCCCAAGTAACTGATCTGGAAGAACAGATCAAGGGAAAAGATAGAGAGATTCACTCACTAAGAAAAGATAAAGAAAGGCAAAGAAATGATCTATAAAAGTGATGAACGTGCTAAACTGCTAATCAATCTACAGCAAAAAGGCACATCTGGATTAGGATATCCAGGACACTTGGAAAAATCTTCAGGAACCATAAGCTTTGTACCAGAGAGAAAGCAAATACCGGATCAACTAATAGATCTGAGAAACAAGAAAGATCATCCCCAGAAGATGATGATAAAAGAGACCAGGTACAAACAATACTACCAAACAAAGGGTCAACCAGCTCATTACACAGAAACAGATCATGTTCATAAAAAGAATGTCAACAAGACATTATCTACAAAAAATATCAACAGTGCAAAGAATGTCAACAGGACATTACCTATTAAGAAAGGATTAAAGAATGATGGAATAGAGAGACATCATCCATCTGTATTTCATTCCCTGTCTAAAATTGATAATGATGGGAACATCATTACTTCCTATATTTCTGTTCCAAACCCAAAAATGTTCTGGATTCGAAAGGGAACATTTGCTAATAACCAAGCACCCAAACGTTGAAGGGTAGCTAAGTTTAATTAATTGCAGGACCAGAAGGCTATAAGAAGAAACAAGATAGCAAGAGGAATAATCTGGATAATAGATAATGGATGTTCGAAGCACATTACATGTGACAAGAATCTACTATCAGAGTACATAGAAAAGCCAGTACCACAGGTCACCTTTGGATGTATCTCAAAAGAGTACACCAGAGGATATGGGAACATAAAAGTTGGCAAGACCACCATCTCAAATGTATCGTATGTTGAGGGTCTTAGTCACCAATCTGTTTTCAGTAAGTCAATTCTGTGCCAATGGTAATCAGATCATCTTTGATACTAACAACTGTTTTGTGAAGAACAAGGAAGGAGATGAGATACTCCTTACCGGAAAATTGCAGGACAGACTATATATTGTCTAGTGGACAAACCAGATCGAGACTTGCTTATTCACCAAAACCATATCAGAAACAAGCTGGTTATGGCAAAAGAGATTGAGTCAGCTAAATTTCAAGTCAATCAACAGGATTGCCAAAGAAAAATTAGTGGAAGGTCTACCAGATCAAGTATATGATAAAGATCATATATGTGATGCTTGTCAAGCTGGAAAGCAAACCAGATCATCATTTACAAGCAAAACAGCTCACTCAACATCAAGAATACTGTAGCTTTTGCATCTGGATCTATTTGGACCAGTTAAACCTCTAAGCATAAAAGGGAGAAAATACACCTTAGTAATCATATATGACTACTCAAGGTTCACCTGGGTCATCTTTCTGTTAAAGAAGAAAGAGACACTAGTCAAACTGCCTGATTTTCTACACAAGATCACCAAACAAAAAGAGGTGAGTGTAGTTACTATCAGAACAGATCGAGGAACAGAATTTCTCAACCAAAAGATTGAAGCATACTGCAATAAGATGGGAATCACTCATCAAACTTTAGCTGCTAGAACACCTCAACAAAATAGAGTTGTTGAAAGGTGAAACAGATCACTTAAAGAAGCAGATCTTACTATGCTAAATGCTACCAATCTACCCAAGAAATTTTGGGCAGAAGCTTTCTACACAGCCTGTTACATACATAATAATGAGAAATCTCAATTGAGGACTTTTGATAGCAAAACTAATCCTGGAATATTCTTAGGAAATTCTGATGTCAGTAAAGCGTATCGAGTCTACAATAAAAACCCTCATAATGTGGAGGTAACACCTCATGTTGTTTTTGATGAGTCTATTGTTGAGTACAGGTCACCAGATGATAAACAGACAGAAAACCAGATGACTACAAGAAAGATGAATGAGATATTACTAGAAGATATTCTTATCTGGAATTCAAAAAGTGCTGATAAAGAGATCAATACTCCACCAATTGCTGAAGAAATTATACAGCAAGGGGGAACAATCCAACATGAACTGGATGAAAACAGATCATCAACTGAAAGCAATGAAACAGTCATTGCAGATGATAATCAATCTGAATATCAAAATCCATAAGCAAGAACAGATGAGAATCCATTTCAAGTTTCATCAACAACTCACACTGAATTTGAGGAACTAATAGATCAACCTGATCCTGAGATATCTGATGAAGAGATGACCAGGAGAAGGAGATGGAGAAAGTGCCTTGTTAAGTTGCTATCTCTCTCGCATTGAACCATCTGATGCTCATGAAGCACTACAAGATGCAGATTGGATAACAGCAATGCAAGAAGAACTTAAAGAGTTAAAAAGAAATGAGGTCTGGTATCTCGTGGACAGACTCAAACACCAAGGAGTTATTGGTGTAAAATGGGTGTTCAAAAATAAATGAGATGAGAAGGGTGAAGTAGTCAGAAACAAAGCCAGATTAATAGCTAAAGACTATAATCAACAAGAAGACATTGATTTTGATGAAATATTTGCACCCGTAGCCAGACTAGAAGCTATAAGGCTGTTCTTGGCATATGCTGCACACAAAAGATTCAAGGTATACCAGATGGATGTCAAAAGTGACTTCCTAAATGGTATCCTTGAAGAGGAAGTCTATGTGGAACCACAACCTAGATTCGAGGAAGCAGATCCAAATCAGAAAGTATACAGACTGACAAAAGCAGTCTATGGTCTAAAACAAGCCCCTAGAGCTTGGTATGAGACATTGTCTACATTTCTACTAGAATCTGGATTCAGAAGAGGTTCAGTTGACAAGACTTTGTTCATCATCAAAGTTAAAGAGAATATCCTTTTAGTACAGATCTATGTAGATGATATCATATTTTGATCCCAATCTACTTAATTGTGTGATAAATTTGCTGAACTTATGAAAAATAAGTATCAAATGTCCAGGATGGGCGAAATGAGTTTCTTTCTAGCTTTGCAGGTCAAGAAGTTACCAGATGACATCTTCATTAATCAAGCAAAGTATACTCACAATCTGCTGACTAAATTTGGGATCAAAGACAGTAAACCTGTTAAAATTCTAATGCAGACCAACGGGAAAATTGATCCTGATCCAGAGGGAAAACCAGCAAATATCACTCAATACAGAGGGATCATAGGATCACTACTCTACCTAACTGCCAGTCGACCTGACATTACATTTGCAGTAGGAGTATGTGCTAGACATCTGTTGGATTATGGTTCTCAAAGAAGCAGACATCTGTTGGATGCAAGTTAGATAGAAAGTTAACTTTGAGCTAACTGGATATATACAGACTCAGATTATGCTGGATGCAAGTTAGACAGAAAGTCTACATCTGACACATGTCAGTTTTTAGGAAATAAACTGATCTCATGGTTCTCAAAGAAGCAGACATCTGTTGCCACATCAACTACAGAGGCTGAATATATGGCAGCTGGAAGTTGTTGTGCACAAATACTCTGGTTAAAACAACAACTCAAAGACTACGAGATCGATGTCAAGGAAATACCCATCTTCTGTGATAGCTCAAGTGTTATAGCAATCACACAGAATCCTGTTTTGCATACCAGATGCAAACATGTAGATGTGAGACATCACTTGATAAGAGATCATGCTGAAAGAAAACATATACAGATCGAGAAGATACACACTGAGATACAGAGAGCAGATATCCTCACCAAAGCATTACCAGAAGAAAGATTTAAGATACTTTGTGGGAAATTAGGATTGTTAAATCAGGAAGAAAGAACCAGATTGATATAGTACAGATTGATGAAAAACAAAGATCACATAAAATTCCAACAGGGAATTAGTACCAGATCATGAAGATACAGATCATAAAATTCCAACAGGGAATTAGCACCAAATCATCAAAAATTGATGAAGAACAGATCGTTTCAAAATTCAACAGGAATTATTAAAAGGTCATCACACAAGATTGATGCCCAAATTTGAAAATGGCATAAACAGATCGATAGTGTTGACAACAGTTCGAGATCGATCTGGACCAGATGACTAGCAGCCACGTGGATATTAATTAGTCTTTTTATTAATATTCCAATTACTTGGTTAAGGGGGAAAGTCAACAAGATACGGCGATTATATCAATTTCTATCATTGCCCATATATCTAAATTCTGACATAATATACCAAATCTTTTATTTTTGATGATCGAGGAGATTTTTACCAAACCAAGAAAAAGAAAGAAAATTGACGGCTAAAACAAACACACGCCACACTGCAACCGTAGGATCAAGTGTGTGTATCAAACGCAGAGAAGAGGAGATAATAGACCATAAGTCTATAACTCAGAAAAGCGGGAAAAGCTGAAAAAGGGAAGAATATCAATTAAATTATTACTTTGTTTATCACTTATCTATATATATTTGATAAGGCGGTTCGACTATCACCTAAATCCTTCTTCTTCGACACACACTTAGCAAATTTTTCTCCATTCCAAACTCTCTCCAAATCTTCAAAAACCTATCTATCAAAATGGCTCCAAAATCATCTTTGTTTCTTGAGCAAGTGAAATTTCTGAATCAATACATTCATCAAGATCTATATGCCGTTCTTGACACCTACGACTTTCACAAACTGGACAAGACTTTCGCCCTTGTTAAACGCTGTAAAGGTTTTTCATTTTATGAGCTTTTCTTTTAAACTATTTCGTATATCTTGAATGCTCTGAAACCTCTTAAACCCGCATTGAAAAACAAGTTTTTTTTTTCATTCGCATGCATTGAAGCGTATTCTGTATTACTTACACTGCTACTGAGCACTCATACTTCATTGATGGAAGAATGGTGTTCATCTATATTGTTTAAACTTTGTTGTAGGATTTCATAATATTATCACCTCGCACCCTCTCCAATTTCTGCCAAAGGAAGTAGCAACTTTCTATCTCTCATGGCAAGGAGAGAAAGGTGGGAACGAAGCTACTATTCGAGTCAGCAAAGGGAGCACTATCAGCAATACAACATACAACGTGCTGAATATCATAGATGAAGTCTACAAAATGAGGAATGAAGGTCTCACCCTTGGAGATATCACTGACGAGCAACTACAAGAGGCAATAGAGATGGTGATGGTAGTGCCCATCCATTATACGAACAAGATGTTCAATAGGGCACTGCTTGCACCTGAATTCAAGATCGTATTCGAATTCGTCCAGAGAATTTTCATGAATCACAATGGTTCCTACGACCAAGTCACCCCAGAGAAGTTCAAAATTCTCGCTGCTGTTGTGCTGAATCTGCCAGTAAACTGGAGCAGAATTCTCTTTGATCTATTGGCAAAGGAAGCCAAGATGATCACGTTCGTAAAAGGAGCAAATCCAGGCATTGAAGTGAGGAGAAGTAGCCTGCGACACTCCACCAAGATCAGCTACATGCTGGAATCCTTCTTCAAACAACAAAAGTGAGATACTATAGTTGAGTTCAACGACAGATTATGCTTTCCCAAGGACCAACATCAAATTGAGATGTCTATGGGAATCTCTGCCAATCTGATAGCCAGGGTGACAGACCCTGTATATGCCAATGCATTGATGGAGATAGGAAGCTCGAATCCAATCTGGATTCCCCCATCTACCCCTGCAGAAAAATCCACCAAGTTAAGAGTTACAAAAGAAAAGCCAGTTGAAAGGACCCCTTCCAAGAGAGTAACCAGGAGAGCCAGCTCAGTGGACACTGACGTTTCTACAGCTGCTCAACAGCCCAAACCGAAGAGAATGAGACTACAAAAACTTTCTGAACCAGTGGAGGAGGTTCAGGTTCAAAAACCCGTCATTTCAGATATACTTATCCTTCAACAGGAGGTAGAGGTTGAGGATGATATTTTGATTAGTGATGCACCAGAGGAAGTGGCTCCAATCTCCTCTTTTAATCCCACTCAAGAAAAAGACTACTCACCAGCTCACACACCCAGCCCATCATCTGCTGAATAACTAGAGCAGATTGATGAAGAGGAAGAAGGTGAAGATGAATCCTCTGATGAGGATATGGAGAAGAAACAGGCTGAAACGGTAGTCAAACTGTTAGGAGCCGAAGCAGATCATGCAGTACTTAAGTCATTCCCAGGCATCCAGCTCACACCAGAGAGCTATCATGCAGCTAAGAGAGTAAAGCTACTGCTCCTTATCAAGGACAAGGAATTCTATGTCTTTGATGCTTTACTCAAAACCAGATCCATCGACACACTCAAAGCAGAAGAAGCAACTTTTTTGAACATCTTCGAAGTCTCCTCTATTGCCGAGTTGAGAGAGATTTTTATCTTCAGACCATCCTTGGCATAGCAAAACATGTGGCCAAGAAATTACATATCGATCTGGAACCCATATATGAGAAAGAAGGATTACTATATTTTTTTGAACGCGTAGTTGAGGATGAGGAGGAAGAATTAGTTGAAGTTCACCAACAAGGTGCAGCAATACCAAACTCTGAACCATCTCAGCAACAGAATGAGGCTACTGAACAAACAACTACACAGGTCGAGGGGGAACCAGACAAGACTAGCAAAATCCAGATTGAGGTGGTTAATTATCCACGAGAGGAAGAAGAACCGGTTGGATAGAGGGTGGGAGGCAAACTGACATATGACTTATACACCCCCGCTGTCGCAACAACTATGGAGGAGTTTGTGGAGACTACCAATCTGGAGGATATATTGATGACCTAGCATCAATCCCTATCCAATGAACAAGTTAAGGACTTAATCTCCATCAAAGTGGACAAGTTCATGTATGGAACTCTATCTACTGTCCAAGACCAGGCCACCAGAATTCTCACAGAATTCAATGACCATCTGAAGTCTCATGTAGACAAGGTGGACTCAGATGTGAGGAGAATTTGCAGAATGAAGCTAGATGAGTTGAGTAAGAAAATGGATGATGACCGATTTGCAGTTGAGCAGAGGAAAGAACAGATCGATCAAACTCTGGCAACCATGGAGTTCAAAGTTCAAGAAATGTACAGGATTGTTGCAGAGTTTGCCAAAAAGGAGAAAGACATGGTTCATGCCATCGTCAAAGACCAGACCGATGGGATCTCTGAAGAAGTGATCAAAGCCACCGATATAGAAACCAGATCACTCTTCAGACAGTTTGAAAATGATGGAGTAAATTTTGTTGAGAGGAAACTGAGGGATCTGCGATACCCCACAAAGACCATGATAGACACTTACATAGATGAGATTGGGGCTATCAAAGAAGATCAAGAGCATCTCACTGATGATCTCAAACATGCAAAATCCTCTATGACACAAAAGATTGATGAATCCAATGCCAACATCACATCTTTGCTCAAATACAAACTGGACTCAGAGAAGGAGATGAAGGAAATGAAGGAGGAGACCACCTCCCTTAAGGCACTCATCAACATCTATATTGATGATGTCAAAAAGGGGGAAGGATCTAGAAAGAAAGGAAGGTCTGGAGGAAAGGAAGCTGAAAAAGGAAAGGATCAATCTGGTGTTGCTGGAGAGAAAACATAGGCTCAACCATCTTCTGGCAAGAAGCTAACTGAATCAAGCAGATCATCAAGTCAATCTCAGATATCAAAGAAGAAAAGGAAGAAGTCTGGATCTGGTTGGTTCTCCTCTGCACCTATCAAGACCAAAAAGCAGAAAGAAGGAGAAACCAACTAGGTACCAGACAATCTGAAGGATGGATGAGAAGGACTAAAATATGGCTTCATCATGTGCCGCTACTTCATCAAGGAACCAGCTTATTGCAAAGGCACAACGAATGAAGCATTCAACTTATATCTGGATATGAACGACACAAAAGATCTGGTACAAGCCATTAGAGAAGCAGCTGCTGAAGCACATATCACTATAACTGCCCCAGAACGCGAATTCAGAGAATGCCCTGACATTCCAGGCACAAAGATCCCTGACAAGACCTACTTGCTAAATTTCATTAATCAACTAGCAGAGAACAGGGGGTATAAGATTGATGCAGAGGACCCAGACTACATCAGGGTCAGAGAGGGAGTCTACGAGAGCATGCAGCTGATATCTGATGAGACTAGAGCCAAGATGAAGAAGCAACAAGATGAAAGGTGGAAAAGCAGATAGATACCTATTCTCACATCTTTCACTATCTGTAATTCCTATTTTTGATAAACTGTAACTTATTTTGCTTCTTATCTATGAAGATCTTTTGGGTTTCTGATGACAAAAACTTATTGTCCAGAACATATACTACTGCTATTAATCGTTATAAATTAATAACGAAAAAATAAACAATCTGGCTCTTAAACTAGATCACTCTTAAAACTTACTGGATGATATTGTAAAGTGAGGTTTCGACATCATCAAAAAGGTGGAAATTGTTGGGAACCCCGAAGCATTTTGGTTTTGATGATGATCTTTCGAAACTCACTTAGGTTTTATAGCTTTTATTGGTGCTAAACTGTTCTACGTGTTAACAAATCACTACGTATAAAGTGAATTCTGATAGAGAACGGATTAGGATATGACTTAGCATGTAAATGAATTATTCCTATAGAAGTCATTTCTATAATAGTATAGAATGTAGACCAAGATCTCTCACTAAGAAGAAATCGATCTGCCATCGATCAGATCATCGACCAGATCGATGTTCACAACGAAGCACCAGATCGATGGAGTCATCAAACCACCAGATGACATCATCCTACACATCATATCCTCTTGCCACGTCAATACTGAAGTCCATCCAATAGGGTTTGGAAGAAGAATTCTTGATTGACATGAAGAAGGAAAGTTACCGTTAAGCGATCTGCTTTCCATACTTAGAGAATTGAGTCAACGTTTCTACAAGGCAAGAAAAGATATGATGGATATCATTGATTGGCAATATACAATCAATCCCACGCCTATCAACAACGGCTAGAATTTCAAATTCAAAAGCCTATATATTTGAAGATCAAAGTCTGGAGAGAGACACGTGCTACATCAATAATATACTCTCAAGCAATCAATCTCTGAACCAGACTAAGAGCTTCAAACAACTTGTGATTCTAAATCACACCAACCCAGTCTCGATTCAAGTCTGTCTTATCGAGAGAGAGAAGATCACCCTGCTAGCTAGTAGTTTTCTAGTGGTAACGTAGAGGTAATCGATTGTAAAGGGACACGACCCTTACTTCGTGCATAAGTATCCTTCTAGCTTTGATTGATACTTGTGACTCGTTCTCAGCGAGTCTAAAGAAGAAGAGTATCCTAGTAGTGGATAATCTCATCTGGTTTTCATCAGACCGTGGACATAGGGATTTCCCGAACCATGTTAAACAACTGTGTCTTTTACCTTTCTGCATATTTATATCCAGTTGTTTATTTACTTATTCTAACCCTTGCACTTTCATCTAGACTGCATCACAATCAACCTGCCTTAAACGATCTGGTTAATCTTAAGGTTTTCTATATAAAGAGCACAAACTAAATCCACCATATTTCCGCACACACAATTCTTAGAAAGTAATAAGATCGCTCTTATTATTATCTAAGAATTTACACTAGAGAGATATCTATTTGGACTGATCTGGTATCGATCTGTTGATCAATCTGATCAGTCACCTGCCGAGCAATTTCTTATTTAAGAATAGCTTGAACTCTCTAATTAATAACCAAGTAAACTGAAAAGTTTGTATTTGATGTATTCCCCCCCATACACCAAACCTTGCTCTTTCGGGACCAACATAAAGGAACAGATCGATGATAACGATCTGTCCCTATTTATTAACTAGTTGTACTTATTTAGATTATCTGTCATGGTTTAGACTTAGCATTTTTCGTAGAATAGAATTTATAAGATCAATGATGTAAAAAGGAAGTTCGAAGTTTCAAACTTACTTAGGAACGATCTGTTTATCTAGTTCTTTAAAGAACAATTAGATAGTTTATAAAAGAACATGTGGATAGATAAACCACATGTCCTATAGAACTAGCTATTATTTACTATAGGATCGACGAAGTCTTGAGCCATCTCGAATAGACGATCATGGAACAAACATATTTTCTATTTCATTGCAATAGCGCGCTGCACAATAATGAACAGATCGTTAAAAAATGATATGTCCCTATGATGTGTCGCTGTATGACTCAAGATGGGCTCAAGAATCAAGGAGAATAATCAAAGTATTAATTTGGTCTCAAACAAATTAATATTTGATTGGACAGCTCGATGGACAGATCGTAGGAAACGATCTTTTAGCTTAGTACAAGCTAGATGTTCCAAAAAATAACTATGGTGGACTGCCGACATACCTAAATTTATCATAAATCAACCACTCAGTGTATTGTCACACCAAAGAGAATATTTTAAGGAATGAAGTACAAGAATATCAAAGTAAATTATAGAAGATCGTTCCTTTTAGGGAAACTACACTGGGAAATCAAGTGAAAGGTGGGACAAGAAGCATTGCAGGCAGCGCGTGTAACATCAACCATGTCATGCATTTAATGCTGCCGTTAATTCGAAGAAGAATGACTCTTCTCTCTCAAACGAATAGTTTCAACAATGGTCTATATATACCACATTCACTTCCAGAAACAAGCACGAGAATTCAACGATTTATATTGTGATTACTCTGCTCAAAATCCTTCAAGCTTCCAACGTTCAAAAACACTCCAACCAGCCCAGAATTCTCTGAGTGTTCTACAGTAGATTGAAGCATTGCGTTTCTGGAAAATTTATTTTCAAAACCAAAGTTTAGGATGTAGTTTAGATCAAAGTAAAGTAATTTCTTAGATTGTAGTATTCAATCTTCGAATGAAGAAGTGTAATCACAAAGATAAAATATAGTTTGATTTGTCTTTGTGGCTCGCACTCAACGAGTAAAAAGAAATGAGAACTTTTAGTGGATTATCGATCTAGATCTTGATCGAGCCGTGGACGTAGGGAAAGTTTATCCTGAACTATGTTACTACTTGCTTTGTTTACATTTCTTCTTTGCTTCATCATTCATCTTCTTCATATCACTTCTTAAATCAACTTGCTAAATTATCTTGAGTAAGAAAACAATTTTGCATATTGAAAAGAGCATTAACCACCAATCTTCCGCACACAACTCAGTTTGAGTTTAACTTGTTTAAATTATTCTTGATCTAAGTTATTCACCTATCAAGGCTTTATTTGTGTGAGTTTAGTTCTTTGTAAAAGAAGAACTTGACTTACTTACTTCTCAAGCTATCTTAATTTATTAAGTTTGCTTAAGCCCTGTTTATCAAATTGAACTGAGAAAATCCTAAATGTTTAAATCTGTGTATTCTCCCACACCCATACACCAATCTTGCTCTTTCGAGACCAACAAGTGGTTTCAGAGCTGTCATCCATTTTGACCATTGTTTATGTTTCACAATAGTTAACACTCTGTGTGGTCATCTTGGATAGATCTAAGAAAACTTTTTCACAACATAGCACTTGATTTATCTAACATTCTACCTTTAAGAATGGAAGGTCAATTAGTGCGAGCTTGCAAGGATTTTTCCATTGCTGGATACAATGACTGGAGCTTCAGAATCGAGATGTGACACAACAAAATTTCGAAAGTTGTCACCAGTGATCCAATCAAGATCATGCACAAATCCAGCATTGAAATCAAGGATGGTACTAGTCCTGTCCCCACTGCTGAGATAATTGAAAAGGAAAAGAACATGGATGAGTACACGACCTAAGAATTAAAGGAGGCTGAGCTTGATGATTTTGCCAAATGTTTAATCTCCAGTACAATTAGAGGTATCTACCTGGCCAAGATTTGACATCTTCAAAGTGAAAAGGATATGTGGGATGTGCTCAAGGAGATCAGTTTGAGATCTGACGTGATACAAGAAAACAAGTTGTCCATAGCTTGTAATCGATTTGAGGAGTTCAAGATGAAGCCGGGAGAAACTGTTCACTGAAGTGCTCATCGAGATTGCAATGAGAGACACAAACAAGTATTCTCAACATGAGAAGAATTTGAAGGTCATTTGAGCTCTACCTGCAAGCTGAGAAATCTACTTTGCCATGTATCCCATGATACCAGGGTTCAATTCTCTAACCACTGAATCTCTCTTTGATTTACTAACTGGCAATGAGTACGAAATTAATCGTATTCATGGCTCATCTAATTCATCCTTTAGTAATCCACCCCATGCAGGGAACAAAGACAAGGATGCATCATTCAAAACAAAAACTAAAGATGTTGCAAAACCAGCTTCTAGTGTTCAAGTAAAAGAGCTATCTAGCTCAGATGATGAGAATTACCCCACGAAGAATTACTTCGAAGAATACTATCTTATGGCCAAGAGATTTCAACGAATGGAGACGAGAGCAAACAAATACAAGAGGCTATACAACAAAAATTTTAGAGGGAAAGATTGATCTGCTGATCGACATGATCGTAAGAATGAGGTAAAATCTACCTCATGTGTTAAAGCTAACCTCTATGAATTTTCATGTTTTAAGTGTGGGAGGAAAGGACATTTCAAAATGGACTGCCCTGACATATCAAAGGCGGAAAAAGAAGAGTTTCGAGCCAAAAGAGACAAGAAGCTAAAAGAACAAAGAAAAGTCATGTTAAAAGAAGAACAAGTAACTCAAAGCCACCTGTCGGACAAGTCGTCAGAAAATGGTGAAGAATTTGTCGCTCTTGACCATGAAGAGGATGAATGAGATGAATGTTTCATGGGATACGACAATAGACTCGTCTAGCCTGAGGTAAAATCTCAAATTTCTGATTCTTCTAATCCACCTGTGTGTGACTCTGGTGAAGAAGAAGAAGAATAAATTTCCATGGATGACTGATCGCATTATTTTAAACACAAAAATAGGTATAATATAGAGCAAGCAGAGTATCGTATCCGCATGGACTGATAAACGAAAACACACTGATTAATTAAAAAACGCAACGAAATACCCAGCTCTGAATTGTCTGGCCTCCTAATAATATTATAGATGGAAAACATAAGCTGCTCATCATTCACTCGGAACGTTAGATTGTCATCCTACACATCTATCAAAGCACGACATGTAGCTAGGAATGGTCGGCCAAGGATCAACGGAGTCAACTTATCTTTCGGCATGTCAAATACCACAAAATCAGCAGGAAAGATGAACTTCCCCACCTTGACTTGCACATCCTTCACGATCCCTCTCAGATATGTAACCGAACGATCAGCCATCTGAAGAGCAATGGTGGTTAGCTTAATAACTCCGATTCCCAAGCGATTGAAGATAGATAGGGGCATCAGATTGATGCTCGCCCCTAGATCACATAAGGCTTGGCTGAATGTCTGGACTCCAATGTCACAAGCAATGGTGAAGGTCTTTAGATCTTTCTGTTTCAATGGGAGCTTCCTCTGCAGAACTGCAGTACACTCCTCGGATAGATTGACGTCTCGTACTTCCCTAGCTTCCTCTTGCATGAGACTGCCTCTTTCAGGAATTTAGCATAGCCAAGTGTATCTCGCAGTGGATTCAAAAAATTGGAATATTAATATTAACTTTCTGAAACAACTCCATAAACTTACTTACTTTGTCGTCGAACTTCCCTTTAGCTAGACACTGTGGGAATGGAGCTGTAGGTGGTGTCGATCCGGTAACATCCTCGGTCACTTCAGGTGATTGGGACTACGCATCAGTAAAGGCATCGGTCACTTTAGGTGATGAATGCTGCGGGTCAGGAGATACTGTCTAGTGCTCTTTTGGTATAGGTGAAATCGTCTTCTTCTCGACGTAGGCATCATATGATTTTTCACCTCGAAGTTGAATGACATGGCATTATTCTTTTGGGTTGATCTCCGTGTTGCTTGGAAATTGTCCCTGCTTGTGCTGCGCTGCATCCCTGTTTGCCATTTGTCCAACTTGAGTCTCCACCATCTTCAACAGCTTTCCCATAGCTGCTACAGTGTTCTCCAATGTGGAGAACCGATTTCATGTCTGACTGATGAAAATATTCTATTATAGCATCATCTGCTGCATCATGTCCTCCAAGGATGGCTTCTTTGGCTCCTGAATAACTCCAGTGTGAACTGCGAATCCCGGTGGAGGTTGCGTAGAATTATTTGGATTGCTATAGGAGAAGTTTGGATGATTCCTGTTGTTCGGATAATAGGCCTGGTTCCCTTTGTGAAATCCGTTTGGCATGTGGGCTTGATAGTTCTGAGACTGAAAATTTTGCTGATAAATATAACTGAGATCCTTGACCTTGCCCGGCTCCTCAACTGAATGAACTTGCATCATTCTTTTCCTCTCGTTCTCGAATTCCATTTTCAAAAGAGTGAATTGCTCCATCAGATTGTCATACTTGGAATCCACATCGGCAGATGCAACTTTTCTGATCGGTTGTCGCTCCATCGGCCACCGATAGCTATTTGAGGCCATCTCCTCCATGATCCTTGTTGCCTCGAGCACACTTCTATTCAATAGACATCATCCGGTTGCAACATCCACGATACTCTTAGTATTATGAGATAATCCGCAGTAGAATTGAGCGATCTGCTGCTCATGTGTGAATCTGTGCTGCGGGCACTTGCGTATGAGACCTATGAATCTCTCCCACACCTCAAACAGTGACTCATCCCCCATTTGTGAGAAGTGGGAGATGTCGGCGATGATTTTCTGAGCTTTCACCAGTGGTAAATACTTCGCTAGAAATCTTTCACACAAGGCTCCCCACGTAGTGATAGTCATCTGATCTAGGATCTTGAACCATTATGTTACCTGATTGCAGAGAGAATCCAAACATGCACATCCTGATTGTATCCGGAGGTACCCCATTTTGCTTAATGGTATGGCAAATATCGAGAAAAGTCTCTAAATGGGCATTTGGGTCTTCCGTGACTCCTCCACCAAACTAATCGGCCTGCACCATACTAATATGGGCCAGCTTGAGTTCACAGTTGTTTGCATTGATGCTCGGTTCCCATCCTCCTCCTTGGAATTGCTCCGCCGGAGGGCGATACATGTAGTTGAGCGGCCTCTGTGGTGGTGGATTCGCTCGGGCCGTAGTCTCCTCCAATTGGTGTTGTAGGAACTCCAGTTGAGCTCGCATCTATGCCATCTCGTCATTCCGCACCATAGTATTGTTTTGATGTCCCATTGCTTGATTTCTCCTTTCTCGTCTCTCCCTCTTGTGTGTTCTCTCAATCTCCAAGTTGAGTGGAAATTTATGCCTACTTGGATCTCGTGATCATGCACTAGCTGTGAAATGAGAGAAAAAGAAACCAATAAAACTGAACTAGAATAAAATAAAAATAAAATAAATGCCTAAAGTAATAATGAAATATCAGAAAAAATTAACAGTGTAGTAATCTACATAGTCCTCCGCAACGGCGCCAAAATTTGATCGCACTATTTTCAACACAAAAATAGGTATAATATAGAGCAAACAGAGTATCGTATCCACATGGACTGATAAATGAAAACCCACTGATTAATTCGTACAAATATTCAATTATTACCTAAGCAAATAAAACTTGGGATGATTATAAGTAAATATAAAAATAACCTAAGAATAAGCAAACAATATAATGAAAGAGGATTCTAGGGGTAATTTACAGTCACTAAATCAATTAATGGATTCAACAATTAAATCTAATCACCAAATTTTAATTCTCATGCATGTGAAGGTTCACATAAATAACCACATACTTCCAGATAGTGCAGTCTATGATAGTGGGCTAATTTAATTCCTATCTCCGCTAGGTCTCAAGAAAATTAAATCAGTTACAAAAAGCACACAAAAAATATCCTCATACAGTTATCTTATCTCCGCTAGGTCTCAAGGGAAACATGTATTGTGATCTATGGGATCGGCTATGAATTCAATTCCGAATAAGACATCAAAATCATAACTTGCATGCAATAATAGTGGCCAATTATCAAAGCATGAGAATTAAAATCATAAATCACAAACAAGCATAGGAAAAAAAAATTATGAATAATATTATGAATCCATCAAAAGAAATAGGTAATTACAAAACCCCTAGAATCACAAAAAGATTATTGAAATATATACTTAAATATTGATAAAAGTCGCATTTTTCAAAAAAAAGTAAGGCGAAAGGACTAACATTAAATGACTGCACACATTGGTACTAACATCGAGGAAGTGATGTGATGTTTTGAGAGAGAGAAAAACGATGGCGTGTAGAGACAACTAGTAGTTTGGGCGACAAATGATTAAAATCATGGAGTAATCTCAATCGTTAAATGGTTCTACTTTTTATGGTTTAATCTCATCCATCCATTATTTGCCTATATATATATGCTTGTTTGACTATTGTCTTCTTCACGCTTTCAAAACCTCTTCGAATTCTAGGAACCGCCATTATTACTCTCAGAAGCTTTATGTAAATTATGTATGTTGGGAACCCCATAACATTTCTTAGTTTTGATGATGGTTTTTCAA
>JAPKLX010002088.1:0-15435 GCA_026898415.1 Leonotis leonurus | reverse complement strand
GAGGTGGTTGGTGTGATGTAGAATCACAGGATGTTGAAGCTCTAAGTTTGGAGTGCAGAATACTTGGAAGAAATAATAGTAGTATAGCTCACGCGTGTTCTCTATGTTTCCAGATTTTGACTTCAACTATATAGGCTTTGAATTTGAAATTCTAGCCGTTGTTGATTGGCGTGAGATAGATGGTATATTGCCAATCAATGGTTTCCATCATATCTATTATTGCCATATAGGAAAATTTGACTCAATCTTTGATTTATGGAATCAGATTGCTAACGGTCTCTTTCCTTATATGTTTAAGCGAAGATCTTCTTTCCAAACCCTGTTGGATGGATTTTGATCTTGACGTGGCAAGTGTATATGATGTGTAGGATGATGTCAGCTGATGGTTTGATGACTTAATCATTCTGGTTTATCGCTGTAGGCATCGATCTGGTCATCGATCTGGTCGCTGTCTGTTACAGCAGATCGATTCTTCTTTGGCATAAAACCTTGACTTCATCCTATGCTAAAGTTGAGATTGACTTCTATAGGAATATTTCCTTTACACTTTAAGTCATCTCCTAATCCTCCCTATAACAGAAATCACCTTGTCTCTAGTGATCTGTTTTTACACGAGAACGATTTTAAGCTCTAACTAGCTAAGTGTGTTTCGAGATACCATCATCAACACTAAAACCTCAGGGTTCCCAACATCCTTTACAAGCAAAACAGCTCACTCAACATCAAGAATACTGAAACTTTTGCATTTGGATCTATTTGGACCAGTTAAACCACTAAGCATAAATGGAAGAAAATACACCTTGGTAATCATAGATGACTACTCAAGGTTCACCTGGGTCATCTTTCTGTTAAAGAAGAAAGAGACATTAGCCAAACTACCTGATTTTCTACACAAGATCACCAAACAGAAAGAGGTGAGTGTAGCTACTATCTGAACAGATCGAGGTACAGAATTTCTCAACCAGAAGATTGAAGCATACTGCAATAAAATGGGAATTACTCATCAAACTTCAGCTGCTAGAACTCCTCAACAAAATGGAGTTGTTGAAAGGCGAAACAAATCATTTAAAGAAGCAGCTCGTACTATGTTAAATGCTACCAATCTACCCAAGAAATTCTGGGCAGAAGCTATCTACACAGCGAGTTATACTCAGAACAGATCATCAATCACACTCAGACATGGAAAGACACCATATGAGATCTGGAACAATAGAAATCCTAAGATCTCTTACTGTCGTACCTTCGGTTGTTTGTGTTACATACATAATAATGGGAAATCTCAATTGAGGACTTTTGATAGCAAAACTGACCCTGGAATATTCTTAGGATATTCTAATGTCAGTAAAGCATATCGAGTTTACAATAAGAACTCTCATATTGTGGAGGTAACACCTCATGTTGTCTTTGATGAGTCTATTGTTGAGTACAGGTCACCAACAGATCAACCTGATCCTGAGATATCTGATGAAGAGATGACCAGGAGAAGGAGATGGATACAAGATTATCCACCAGAACAGATCGTTGGGAACCCATCAGATCGTGTGAAAACGAGAAGAATGCATGGAGAAAGTGTCTTGTTAAGCTTCTATCTCTCTCGCATTGAACCATCTGATGCTCATGAAGCACTACAAGATGCAGATTGGATAACAGCAATGTAAGAAGAATTCAATGAATTCAAAAGAAAGGAGGTCTGGTATCTCGTGGACAGACCCAAACACCAAGGAGTTATTGGTGTAAAATGGGTGTTCAAAAATAAACGAGATGAGAAGGGTGAAGTAGTCAGAAACAAAGTCAGATTAGTAGCTAAAAGCTATAATCAACAAGAAGGCATTGATTTTGATGAAACATTTGCACCCGTAGCCAGACTAGAAGCAATAAGGCTGTTCTTGGCATATGCTGCACACAAAAGATTCAAGGTATACCAGATGGATGTCAAAAGTGTCTTCCTAAATGGTATCCTTGAAGAGAAAGTCTATGTGGAACATCCACTTGGATTCAAAGAAGCAGATCCAAACTAGAAAGTATACAGACTGACAAAAGCAGTCTATGGTCTAAAACAAGCCCCTAGAGCTTGGTATGAGACATTGTCTACATTTCTACTAGAATCTGGATTCAGAAGAGGATCGGTTGACAAGACTTTGTTCATCATCAAAGTTAAAGAGAATATCCTTTTAGTACAGATCTATGTAGATGATATCATATTTGGATCCCAATCTACTTATTTGTGTGATAAATTTGCTGAACTTATGAAAAATAAGTATCAAATGTCCAAGATGGTCGAAATGAGTTTCTTTCTAGGTTTGCAGGTCAAGCAGTTACCAGATGGCATCTTCATTAATCAAGCAAAGTATATTCATGATCTGCTGACTAAATTTGGGATCAAAGACAGTAAACCTGTTAAAATTCTAATGCAGACCAACGGGAAAATTGATCCTGATCCAGAGGGAAAACCAGCTAATATCACTCAATACAGAGGGATCATATGATCACTACTCTACCTAACTGCCAGTCGACCTGACATCACATTTGCAGTAGGAGTATGTGCGAGATATCAAGCAAATCCCAAAGAGTCTCACATGGAAGCAGCTAAGAAGATATTAAGATATCTTAAGGGAACAACTCACATTGGACTATGGTACCCATGTGAAGACAACTTTGAGCTAACTGGATACACAGATTCAGATTATGCTGGATGTAAGCTGGACAGAAAGTCAACATCTGGTACATGTCAGTTTTTAGGAAATAAACTGATCTCTTGGTTCTCAAAGAAGCAGACATCTGTTGCCACATCAACCACAGAAGCTGAATATATGGCGGCAGGGAGCTGTTGTGCACAAATACTCTGGTTAAAACAACAACTCAAAGACTATGAGATCGATGTCAAAGAGATACATATCTTCTGTGATAGCTCAAGTGCTATAGGAATCACACAGAATCCCGTTTTGCATACCAGATGCAAACATGTAGATGTGAGACATCACTTTATAAGAGATCATGTTGAAAGAAAACATGTACAGATCGAGAAGATACACACTGAGATACAGAGAGCAGATATTCTCACCAAAGCATTACCTGAAGAAAGATTTAAGATGCTTTGTGGGAAATTAGGATTGTTAAATCTGGAATAAATAACCAGATTGATATAATACAGATGATGAAAAACAGGATCACATAAAATTCCAACTGGGAATTGACACCAGATCATCTGAAGTACAAGTTAATGATCAAACAGATCAATCAAATTCCAACCGGGAATCATTAAAAGGTCATCACACAAGATTGATGTCCAAATTTGAAAGTGGCATAAACAGATCGATAATGTTGACAACAGTTCGTTAATAAGGAGATCGATCTGGACCAGATGACTAGCAGCCACGTGGATATTAATTAGTATTTTTTTATTAATATTCTCATTACTTGGTCAAGAGGGAAAGTCAACAAGATACGGCGATTATTTTTAATCATAGCCCATGTATCTAAATTCTGACATAATTTACCAAATCTTTTATTTTTGATGATTAAGTACAGTGTTTGGGAAACGTGATTGAAGAGATTTTTACCAAACCAAGAAAAAGGAAGAAAGTTGACGGCTAAAACAAACACGCGCCACACTACAACCGTAGGATCAAGCACGTGTATCAAATGCAGAGAAGAGGAGAAAATAGACCATAGGTCTATAACTTAGAGAGGCGGGAAAAACTGAAAAAGGGAAGAATTTCAATTAATTTATTACCTTGTTTATCACTTATCTATATATATTTGATAAGGCGGTTCGACTATCATCTACATTCTTCTTCTTCGACACTTAGCAAATTTTTCTCCCTTCCAAACTCTCTCAAATCTTCAAAAACCTATCTGTCAACATGGCTCCAAAATCTTCTTTGTTTCTTGAGCAAGTGAAACTTCTTAATCAATACATTCATCAAGATCTCTATGTTGTTCTTGACACCTTCAGTTTTCACAAATTGGACAAGGCTTTCGACCTTGTTAAACGCTGCAAAAGTTTCAAATTTATGAGTTTTCCTTTAAACTGTTTTGTATCTTGATGCTCTGAAACCTCCTAAATCCGTATTGAAAAACATGGCTTTATCCATTTGCATGCATATGTAAACTTGTATTGCTGTATGGAACTTGATACTTTGTATTACTTAAACTGTTACTGAGCACTCATACTTCATTGATGGAAGGATAGTGCTCATCTATGTTGCTTTGACTTTGATGTAGGTTTTCACAATATCATTACCACACATCCTCTCCATTTCTTGCCCAAAGAAGTAGCTGCCTTCTATCTCTCATGGCAAGGAGAGAAAGGTGGGAATGAAGCTACCATCCGAGTCAGCAAGGGTAGCACCATTAGCAACACAATATATAACGTGCTAAACATAATAGATGAAGTCTACAAGCTGAAAGATGAAGGTCTTAGCCTTGGAGATCTAACGGACGAGCAACTCCAGGAGGCTATAGAGATGGTGATGGTAGTGCCCATTCACTATACAAACAAAATGTTCAACAGGGCACTGCTTGCACCTGAATTCAAGATCATATTTGAATTCGTTCAGAGAATTTTCATGAACCACAATGGTTCCTACGACCAAGTCACCCCAGAGAAATTCAAAATACTTGCTTCGGTTGTGCTGAATCTGCCAGTGAACTGGAGCAGAATACTCTTTGATCTCTTGGCAAAGGAGGCCAAGATGATCACGTTAGTGAAAGGAGCAAGCCTTGGAATTGAAGTGAGGAGGAGCAGCTTGAGGCACTCCACCAAGATCAGCTACATGCTGGAATCCTTTTTCAAACAACACAAATGGGATACCATGGTTGAATTCAACAACAGATTGCACTTCCCAAAGGACTCACATCAAATTGAGATGTCTATGGGCATTTCTGCCAATCTTATAGCAAGGGTGACAGACCCTGTGTATGACAATGCTTTGATGGAGATGGGAAGCTCTAACCCAATCTGGGTTCCACCATCTGCTCCTGCTGAAAAATCCACCAAGTCAAGGATCACAAAAGAGAAACAAGCTGAAAGGACTCCCTCCAAGAGAGTTACCAGGAGAGCCAGCTCAGTAGATACTGACGCCTCCACAGCAGCTCAATAGCCAAAACCTAAGAGAAGGAAGGAGATTACAGAAACTTGTGGAAGAAATCCATGTTGAGGAACCTGCCGTTGCTGAAACATCTATCCCTCAACAGGAGGTTGAGGACGAGGAGATTCTGGTCGGGGGACCACCAGAGGATGTTGCCCCCATCTCCTCCTTAGACCCAAGCCAGGCCAAGGACTTCTCTCCTGCTCACACTACTAGCCCATCATCTGCTGAACAACTCGAGTAGATTGATGAAGAGGAAGAAGCTGAGGGAGAATCCTCTGATGAGGATATGGAAGCAGATCACTCCATTCTTAAGACTTTCCCTGAAATCCAGCTTACTCCTAAGAGCTACAAAGCAGCAAAACGCCTCAAGTTTCTTCTGCTCATCAAGGATAAGGAATTTTATGCCCTTGACGCCATACTGAAGACGAGATCAATCGATGCCCTCAAGGCAGAAGAAACTACTCTTCTCAACATCTTTACTGCCTCCTCCATTGCTGAGTTGAGGGACACTTATCGTCCAGACATCCTGGCCATGGCAAAATTTGAGGCCAAAGAGCTCAAAATCGATCTCAGATCGATATATGAAAAGGCAGGAATGTTGGAATTTTTTAAATGTATTGATGAGGATGAAGATGAAGAACTTGCTGAAGCTCACCAACAGGGTGCAGCAATACCAGAATCAGAACCAGATCAGCATCAAGCTGATGCTGCAGAACAGATCGTGGAATCAACTGCACAGGCTGAGGGGGAACCAGCCAAATCAAGCAAAATCCAGATTGCAGTGGTCGATTATCCACGAGAGGCGACAGAGCCAGCTGGACAGAGGGTGAGTGGTAAACTAATAGATGATATATACACCCCTGCTGTCGCAGCAACGATGGAAGAATTTGTGAAGACAACCAACCTGGAGGATATATTGATGACCCAGCATCAATCCCTATCCAACGAACAAGTGAATGATCTAATCTCCAACAAAGTAGATAAGTTCATGTATGGGACTCTATCCACAGTCCAAGACCAGGCCACCCGCATCCTTACAGAATTCAACAACCATCTGAAATCTCATGTGGATCAGGTGGGCTCAGATTTGAGGAGAGTCTGTAGACTGAAGCTTGAGGAGTTGAGTAAAAAGATGGATGATGATCGATCTGCAGCTGAGCAGAGGAAAGAACAGATCGATCAAACTCTGGTAACTATGGAACTCAAAGTCCAAGAAATGTACAGAATAGTTACAGAGTTTGCAAAGAAGGAGAAAGATATGGTTCATGTCATTGTCAAACAACAGACCGATGGAATAGCTGAAGAGGTGATCAAAATTTGAGAAAATTTGAGAACGAAGGCAAAATTTTTGTAGAAAGGAAGCTAAGCGAACTGCGCTATCCCACAAAGACCCTGATCGACTCATATTTTGATGAGATTGGAATAATCAAGGAAGAACAAGAGAACTACAAAGCTGATCTGCTCAAAGCTAAATCATCATTGGAGAAAAAGATCGATGACTCCAATATGAACATCACTTCACTGCTTACACACAAGATCGATACAGAAAAGGAGATGAAGGACATGAAGGAGGAGATCATCTCCCTTAAGGCACTCATCAACATCTACATTGATGATGTCGAAAAGGGGGAAGGATCTAGGAAAGGGAAGGAGAAAGTGGCCGCAATCAAAGGAAAAGGTCAATCTGGTGCCACAGAAGAAAAGAAAGAAGCTCAGCCTGAGCAGCTAACTGCACAAGATCGACCAAGTCTACCATCTGCTCAAACTCAGAAGGCATCAAAATCATCATCAAGTAGATCAAGTCACTCTCAACCGTTAAAGAGGAAGAAAAGATCTGGATCTGGTTGGTTCTCATCTGCTCCTATCAAGACAAACAAGACAAAAGAAGGAGAGACCAGCTGGGTCCCAGATAACTTGAAGAATGGTTGGGAGGGACTAAAGTACGGCTTCATCATGTGTCGCTACTTCATCAGAGAACCTGCATACTGCGAGGGCACACCAAATGAAGCATTCAATCTATACTTAGACATGAATGATGCCAAGAACCTGGTACAGGCACTTAGAGAAGCAGCTGTAGAAGCCCAGGTCACCATCACTGCCCCAGAGAGGGAGTTTAGAGAATGTCCTGAAATACCTGGCACTAAGCTCCCAGAAAAAACTTATCTGCTAAACTTCATCAACCAGCTTGCTGAAAACAGAGGATATAAAATAGATGCTGAGGATCCAGACTACATAAGAGTCAGAGAAGGAGTATATGAAAGTGTGCAGCTAATATCAGATGAAACTAGAGCCAAGATGAAGAAGCAACAGGAGGAAAGGAGGAAGAGCAGATAGATACTTATTTTCACATCTTTACTATTTGTAATTCCTGTTTTTGTTGAACTGTAAACTTATTTTGCCTCTTATCTATGAAAATCGTTTGAGTTTCTGATGACAAAGACTTATTGTCCAGAACACCTACAACTGCTATTAATCGTTATAACTCAAATAACGAAAACTATTCAATCTGGCTATCAAACCAGATCAATTTTTAATGAGTTATTAGGATATAATTGTAAAGTGTGGTTTCGACATCATCAAAAAGGGGGAAATTGTTGGGAACCCTAAAGTATTTTGGTTTTGATGATGATCTCTCGAAACACACTTAGTCCTCTTTACAGCTAGACTGTTCTACGTGTTAACAGATCACTACATATAAAGTGAAATCTGATAGAGAACAGATTAGGAGATGACTTTGCATATAAAGGAATTATTCCTACAGAAGTCATTTCTATAATAGTATAGAATGAAGGCCAAGATTTTTCGCCAAGAAGAAATCGATCTGCTGTAACAGACAGCAACCAGATCACCGACCAGATCGATGACCACAGCGAAGCACCAGATCGATAGAGTCATCAAACCACCAGATGACATCATCATACACATCATATCCTCTTGCCACGTCAAGATTGAAGTACATCCAATAGGGTTTGGAAAGAGAATCCACGATTAACACAAGGAAGGAAAGTAACCGTTAGCGATCTGCTTTCCATACTTAGAGAATTGGGTCAACGTTTCTACAAGGCAAGAAGAGAAATGATGGATATTATTGATTGGCAATCTACAATCAATCTCACGCCAATCAACAACGGCTAGAATTTTAAATTCAAAGCCTATATATTTGGAGTTTAGAGTCTGGAGAAGATAGATGCTACATCGATAATATACTCTCAAGAAATCAATCTTTGAACCAGACTAAGAGCTTCAAACAACTAGTGATTCTACATCACACCAACCCAACCTCGATTTAAGTCTGTCTTATCGAGAGAAAGGAGATCACCCTGCTAGCTAGTAGTTTTCTAGTGGTAACGTAGAGGTAATCTGTTGTAAAGGGACACGACCCTTACTTCGTGCATAAGTATCCTTCTAGCTTTGATTGATACTTGTGACTCGTTCTCCCCAAGTATAAAGAAGAAGAGTATCCTAGTATTGGATAATCTGATCTAGTTTTGATTAGATCGTGGACGTAGGGATTTCCCGAACCACGTTAAACAACTGTGTGATTTATCTTTCTGCATATTTACCTTCAGTTGTTTATTATTCTCACTCTCTACACTTTCATATAGACTACATCTTAATCAATCTGCTTTAACGATCTGTTTAATCCTTAAGGTTTTCAATAAAAGAGCACTCACTAAACCCACTATTTTTCCGCACACACAATACTTAGAAAGTAATAAGATCACTCTTATTATTGTCTAAGCATTATCACTAGAGAGCAATCTGTTTGGACTGATCTGGCATCGATCTGCTGATCAATCTGGTCAGTCACCTGCCGAGCAATTTCTTGTTTAAGAATAGCTCGAACTCTCTAATAAATAACCAAGTAAACTGAAAAGTTCGTATTTGGTGTATTCCCCCCCATACACCAAACCTTGCTCTTTCGGGACCAACACATGATGATTTCTTTGGATTGTTTGTTAATACGTTTTTCATGTTCTGAGAGTTCGTTTTCTTAGTTGATTTTAAGATCTGTTCTCGTAATTTTGCTTTTATTTTTGAAAAGTTATTTTAAACGATGCATAGTTTCACTTAGTTATGTCGAATCTCTCTTAATTGAATATTTTGAAATTCTTGTTTTGGGATGATTTGTTATCTTTTTGATATGACATGTGCATTGCTTTGGAATTAGGAAATTATTTAGGCATTTTGTTGGATTGTTTCAGCCTTTCAAGCCTACCCTCACATGTAAATTTCTTTAGTAACCCCCTTTGAGCTTTATTAGCCTTTTGCTTTGGGATACCCAATTATATATGAGCATTTTCATGTTAATATCATTTTGACCCCACATGTGAATGTCTTATTGGGTTAAAGTCTCTTTTGTGAGTTGTTTTGAGGGTGAATAAGGGTGGTGTTATTTGAGATATATTTAGGAATATTTTCAAACATTGGGGACAATGTTTATTTCTAAGTTTGGGGGTGGGGGAGATATATATCTCCATATTTTTGTGATAGCTAATGGTTCCCAAAAAAAAGAGAAAAAGAAAAGAATAAAAGAGCTCATCTAAAAAAACAAAATTCTGAAAAGCTCGAGAATACAAGTCTGAAAATTGGGACATAGTAGTGTTATATGTGTTGGAGAAACAAGGTCTTAATATGCTGGAAAAGAAAGGGTTGAGTTTGAGTGATTGTTGGAGTTGTAATCTATTTCAATTCTGTTAGAACGGGTTAAGACATTCAAGTTTGAGCTACTTATATCCATACTTTCATTACCTTAGCCTAAGCCTTACATTACAAGCTTTATAAGACATTCTGTTCTTGATTCTAATGATTTGTCACATTAGTTGGTAGGGGATGCATTGAGTCTTGATTCATAATTTTTGAAATTTTTCTCTCTTGAGGTGATTTGATTAACTTGGGAATAACTATGCATTGCAACATATTTTGGAAAGCAACCAGCCACAAAGATAGAAGGAGGAGCTGAAGGGAGAGAAAGGGGGGTTGCAACATATTTTCTGGAGAAAGGCAGAGACGGTTTGGAGAGGAAGAAACAAAGAGTGCAACAGCTAGAAAAGGGGGGAAGAACGAGCTAAGGAGGAAGATTGGAAGATCAACCTCTACAGATTTTAGTCCTCTTATTTTCCATCTCTCTAATCTATAACCAAATGCTTGAAATGTTGAACAATACTTCTTTATTTTCAATTTTAATTACCAACATGAGCTAGACTTGTAAGACTTGGATTTGGATGAATCTTCCTTAAATATATATAAACATTTGCTCTGTTTTTCTGATGCATTTATGTGTTTTTCATTCATTAACTTTATTTTACCTCTTATTCATGTTTGGCCAGCATTTAATGAGAGATTAGCCATTGCTAAATTAGAATACGAATATTTGTTGATCTTGTGTAGCTTTAGTAAATGGTGATTAAATTTGTATATTTTGTTAACTAAGCTTGGTATAAGTATATATTAGCTTGGTTAATTTAATATAGTTCATAAGCTTTTGAAAATTCGTATGTCAACTGTGTGATTTACGCTACTGGAACTGAATGTTGAGGAATTGATGCAGCAATATTTGCTCGCCTGTGAATTAAGCAAGAGGAATTCCGAACCCGAGTCTGTTTTAAATCCAATTGTCGTCTGAAGTTTTTGAGCTCTTAATTTCAGTTCTTATCAATCTTAAATTTTCTTATTTTAGTTGTTTGATATCCGTATCCTTTTGCTTTGTCTTTGAGTTAATTGCTTCTTGAATTCTAGTATAGAACGTGCTCAAGACATGCTCAAAACTCCTTATTATCATGCTCAAGACTCTGTATACAAATAAGACAAACAAAAAGTGGGGCCCTCAAAGCTCCTTATTACCTATCATGCTCACAGACTCAAGACACAAACAAATAAGACAAACAAAATGTGGGGGCCTCTCCCACTCACACACTTTGCTCAATACAAAGTCCCCGAACAGCAGACAAGACACGAAACAAGACAAAAATAAAAACAAAGGGAGGAGAAACTTAGCAAGACTCGAGCTGGAAACCTGTCAAACTTGGGCAAGAAATGCGAGCTGGGCGGTTGGATCTCCTGCATGGTCAAGACGCTAGTAATTAGACCATGACTCGGTTAATAATGAAACTCTTGGAAATGAAATTTAATCTCAGGGATAAATTGAATCGAAATTTTCGCAGGAATCCTCAGGGTAGATTTGACACCCTAACTTCAAAGGATCATAACTTACTCATCTGGACTCCGAATTATCATCCGAAGGAACCGTTAGAAATGTATCGAAAATATCTTTAAGATGGTACCAATTTTGAAAGAATTTGGATAGATGAAACGAACGAAAAAAGGATTCCAACACGCTGCCCTATTTCTAGCGAAAATAAATTTAGACAAGTTATGAACTCAGGTTTCAATTTACCAAAGACAAAACTCCGACAATAAGAATAAATGGTTGAAGATGATGATTCAAAAAGGAAAAAATACCAACAAGGATTTTATAAGCTAGCAAAACATAATCGTACCAAATATTCAGGTTAACAACAAAAAGGAAACAGAGTTCAGCATAGGGAAGAGTGGATGAACTATATGTATGACGACATATAACTCAGGGCTTATAAATTATATTTTCAACAAGGTTTTAACAAGATGACCATAAATCCCACTCAATATTTACATATCAAAAAGTAAGCTACAGTGTTCATCTCCATTGCCATCTCCCAGCTCAACCTGCACGTTTAGAAATACATGCAGGACATGAGTACATAAAGCATTCAGTGGACACATGCCGAAAATATTTAAAACTTGCTCTTAGAGATATATTGTTGACTTGCCAACTTTAGCATACATAGGACTTTTAAGAAATAACGTGCATACGCTTCTTTAAACATATATCTTTCATACTCAAATAAAATAAAAACTGAATATGCATGTCATGTGTCTGCAGACAATCATCTCATATCTATAATACCATATCTACACGCACGTGTTGAGAGGTAGGCCTCCCTCTCAAACACTCTGACCGTCCAACCCACTCGCTGACTCACGGTCCAATGTGTACACAAACCTTTACCGGCAGCTCGTCCGGCATAAGGCCGATATCGTAATTCTCTTGTGGATAGGTAAAATGCAACATGCTCAAAACAGGCAAGTCAAACCTTTTTAAACATAACAACATATCCATACATAATTAATTCTTTAGTTCGAAAGCCCACCTGAATGATTTAATCTATATAATTCAGGACCTCGTCTCCTTCTTTCTTTACTTCTTTTCCCTTCACAGTTGTACCTTACATTAATAAAATACAATTAAGAATAAGAAAATCATACTCATTTCTATGAAATCATCAATTCGTAATTTTGTTCTTCTTCTTATAATTTATTTGATTATCAACTAATATAGCTATAAGTTCTTCGGCTATTGCATCCTTCTACTTTTTTGTGCTATATTAATCACTTATCATATCTATGTTACTACGCCACTTCTTTATGTTCCAACATATCATCATTCAACAACGTATTTTACTACATGCTCTTCAATTTCTTTTCCTAATATTTAAGGAAGATTAAGCATATTATACCTTAAACACTACATATCATATGAATACACAAACTAACTCTTCCCAACTTTTACATATGAGCTTGGAAAAATCTAAATAATTTATATATCACTTATTATGCTTCACAAAGATCATATATCAAGTTAATTCAGGCAAATAAAATAAAATCTCCATAGCTCTTTTATCCCTAATTTTCGAAATTACACCAACATTTATATTTTGATTTTCATCAAATTTCTTTCTAACCTTATGTTTAAACAGCTTAATTACATGAATATAAACTTAATTTAAGCATAGCATCACAATTATTAACATAAATTTAAACTCAAACCCTAGGGTTATATCTTCATCTGTTTCATCCTATTTCTACATACTTTCCACTTTATGCATGATTTAATCATAAACCAACAAGAAACTTCACTAATACTTTCAAATCTCAAATCTTCCTTCATCATGTTTCAAAACATAATTTATCAAAATTAAAACACATAAGCATTATAGAAGAGTATCATTTACCTTCAACTAACTAAACTTTATAACTTGGTATAGCTTGAAATCACACTAATGATCTTAGGATAAGAAAAATTTTTAGTGTAGAAAGGAGGGAAATTTTCGAAAATATGGGGAAGAAGAAGGGAGAAAATTTTGTGTTTATCATGAATAGTACATGCTAGATCTTTAAATAATAATTAATTTTATTTGGAATTAATTAATTAAGGTGATTATTCATCACTTTTCTACCATATTCTAGAAAATTAGAGAATTTTCTTTTTCTTCTTTTTTTATTTTATTTTATTTTATTATAGTTATCTCTCCACAATATGCTAGCATTTTTCTAGATCATGCTTAAGTCACACTTAGATCACTTATCTTCACTAATTACAACTAAGTACCTTTAAATTTTAAATTTTCCTATTTTTATTTCTTAAGGATACAAAGCCTTATTAAATTTCTAATTAGCAATTAAGTACTAATTAAAATTTAAGGGTATTACAATAGTATGTGCACCTACTGCCTTTACCAACATATATGTTCGACTACAATTGTTTCGAGTCGCTCGCAATTTAAAACGAGGTCATCTAGAAATGATAAGCCAACCCAAGTCGTATTCTCAATGAAAACTTAATAGGGCAATTCGATTCTTTGTTCAAGAAAGCAATAAAAAGGATTTGTTGGAGATTCTATAACTAGGCGAAGAATATAAATAAGAAAGGTAAATTAAACCTAATCTAATATAAATAAGAAATGTAAATTAAATCTAATCAAATAAAAAGCAACGAGTAAATAAAATATCTATCTAAGAAATCGAGATGCGAAATCAAAAGAAAGCAAGTAACTTGGAATTCGAAATCAACATTAATGCGTAAGATAAATTAGAAATCGTAAACTAGAAGAGAAACCGAAAGCATAAACAATTAAACGAATGAAAGCAATAATTTGAAAAAGGTCTGAATCCACAAGAGAATTCTGGAAACGAAATACGAACAGAATGTTGCAATCGGCTAACCTTCGAGTACGAAATCTTAACTAAAGAGAACTATTTAGAAATCAAAGTCTCGACCCTTGGATCGAGGTCGAGACGAGCTAAAACTATGAAAGCGAAACGTCTAAAAGTAGTGATGAAAAGTGGCGTCGGAAGTAGTCTCGGGTTATGAGCCAAAAGTGATGTTCTTTGAATGAGAATCTCGCCGAGTATATATAGCCGAGAGATGGGGTCAACGGCCGCGTAGAGGTCAGCGACAACTGACCCGAGTGGTTCCACGACCCGCGCGAGGACTGTTGTGCTAGGCCCGAGTCAGTCGGGTGGTCAGCGACCTCTAAGGGCTCAGCAACCGCTGACCCTGGCGTCCTGGCCTCCCGCGCGCTGGCTCCGCTGTGGCTCGGCCGTGGCACACAATGCCTAGTCAGTGGTCGATTAGGGTTACGCTACCGCTAACTAGTGCTCTCGGCACTATTCTTCACTCCTTCATCATTTCTCGATCTTTTCTCGTCTCTATTCCAACTTCAACACTCGTCTAGGCTCGGGATCCTGAATCATAAAATGAAATATAAATCGAGCCAAAATATCATGCAATCGAGGGAAAATAACATAAATAAAGATACAAAAAACATAATTTTAGAGGAACAAAAAAGAGCCTAAACAACCCCTCCACACACAAAACTTTGTTTGTCCTCAAGCATAACTTAGTCTAAACTATCGCTAGGAAAAAATCTATTCACGACATACGTTCTCGATAAGACTCCAAATCATTCCAAAATTGAACTTCATATAATTATGTCACGTCACGTAGAGATCATAGAAGAAAGTAGACCATTTAGACTAGATAATAATCAATTCAAACAACACAAAATAATTATGCACAAGATGTGTTGGGAACCCTAAAGATTTCAGTGTTGATGATGGTATCTCGAAACACACTTAGCTTAGAACAAATCTGTTCTTCATATAAAACCAGATCACTATAGATTAGGTAACTTCTGTTTTGGAACAGATTAGGAGATGACTTAAAATGTAAAGGAGATGTTCCTATAGAAGTCATTCTCAACTTAGAAATAGGATGAAGTCAAGTCTTTGTGTCAAAGAAGAATCGATCTGCTGTAACAGACAGCGACCAGATCGATGACCAGATCGATGCCTACAGCGAGGAACCAGAACGACTGAGTCATCAAAGTATCAGCTGACATCATCCTACACATCATATACACTTGCCACGTCTAAGATCAAAATCCATCCAACAGGGTTTGGAAAGAAGATCTACAATTAAACATATAAGGAAAGAGACCGTTAGCAATCTGCTTTCCATAAC
>JAPKLX010000741.1:0-50058 GCA_026898415.1 Leonotis leonurus | reverse complement strand
TGAAACCTGCTGTGAAGTGCTCTGAACATTGATATTGCTCTAATAACCTTAGCTTGTGTTCTGATTTATTGATTCATTCTGTGCCAATTGATATACTCGATTACTGAGCTGCAAATTTTCTATTCCAGCCATTGACCTTGTTGACGAAGCTGCTGCAAAACTGAAAATGGAGATCACATCAAAACCTACTGGGCTGGATGAGATAGACAGAGCAGTGCTTAAGTTGGAGATGGAAAAGCTGTCTCTTAAAAATGATACTGCCCCATCTTCAAAAGAGCGGTTGTTGAAGCTGGAACATGATTTGGCGACTCTAAAACAAAATCAAGGGGAGTTGAACAAACAGTGGGAAAACGAGAAAGTTCTTATGAACCGAGTTCGGTCCATCAAAGAAGAGGTAATAGCTTAGTTAAGACCTTCGTTGGCAGCTGATAAATTTGGCTGCCTTGCATTATCCTTCGGACTTATTTGTGTTATATTTGTGTGAGTAGATTGACAGAGTCAATCTTGAGATGGAAGCTGCTGAGCGTGAATACAACCTGAATCGTGCTGCTGAGCTCAAGTATGGCACATTGATGGCGCACTCCAACGCCAGCTTGAAGAATCTGAGAAAAATCTTGGTGATTATAGGATATCTGGAAAATCATTATTAAGGGAGGAAGTTACAGATCTCGATATTGCTGAAGTTGTAAGCAGTTGGACTGGAATACCACTATCTAATCTCCAGCAGACTGAGAGAGATAAGCTTGTCTTGTTAGAGGAGGTTCTCCACAGAAGGGTTGTCGGCCAGGACATGGCTGTGAGATCTGTAGCTGATGCAATTCGGCGTTCCAGGAGCATGAAATTGAGGCTGTGAAGGATCATGAAATTGAGCAAGTGATAATTTATGGGCAGTTAGTGATGAACATTGTAGCTCTCCAAACAATATTTCATCTTTTCACATTTTGGTTACAACCTGCATTGGCCACTTGATAAGTATGCAAAATCTTTCATAATTTTCGTGGGATTATTAACACAGTAGGGTTTCCTGTATTGTGTGGTGAGTTCTATCTTGTTTCCAATTGTTTGAGTGAAGTGAAGTGTATTTCTTCCTCAATGTTGGCTGATTTCTGGGTGATTTAATTCGGGTGATTTAACATGGTTCATTTAATTTGTGTCATCAAACAATGGTTGATTTAATTTGGGTAATTTAATTTGGGTGTTTCAGAGATCGCTGACTTCACAAAATTATTTGAGCTATGAAAACAATAAAATCAGTGGTGAAATACGTAAGTCTGGTCAGCGGTCTCTGAGGAGATTGGAGACCGCTGAGTGCACGCCAGAATTTGGGAAAGAAGATGACTGAATTTTCCTATTTCTTATGTTTTTAGCTTGAGTGGCAATTCCGTAAATATTTTTAATGAACAAGGACAAAATAATAATATGACAACTACAACTAGATTATAAACCATCCAACCAAACAATAGATTAATTTTATCCTACCACTTATCTTGTCTACCAAATGGCACACAAGATAAGTATAAACCCCTTATATCCTAACCCACCATATTATTTTAATCCTATCCCACTATATCCTATCCTGTCTACCAAATGGACCCGTAGTATATATTTGGAATGTAAGATATATTAAATATAATATATTATTAAAGAAAAATATGATTAATATTAAATGGGTAGATGGGTAATTCGCGGATAATTCGCGGGTATTTCGCGGGTAATTCGCGGGTATTTCGCGGGTAATTTTGGCGGGTATATGGGTTTCGCGGGTATGGATAGTAACTATCCATACTCATACCCACGAACTAAATGGATATTGAATTATACCCACGAACCTACCCATGGATATCAAATACATCTCAAACCCGCCCCTATTAGGGTCGGGTACCCGCGGGTAAATTGCCATCCCTAGTACCGCACATGGACTCATACTCTCGCGCACCACTCCTTGCTGAAGTAATTCCTCCACCTGACGTCGTAACTCTTCATGTTCGATGGGGCTCATGCAATAATGAGGGCGGTTCGGAAGTGATGCCCCAGGAACTAAATCAATATGATGTTGAATATCATGCAGAGGTGGTAAACCAGGTGATAAAGCGTCGGGAAAGACATCTGTAAACTCATCAAGAAGCCGTTGAACTGATTGGGGAGGAACATAATCGGTAACAACACGCTCAATACCCAACAACAATAGTACAAAAGGAGTAAAAATCAACTCACGCTCAAAAGAAGCACGCGACAATAATAGTACTAAATCATATTGCGGTTGTGATTTAGGCACCACGGAATGTAGAACAATTTTGGAACCCTTAAAAACAAAACTATAGGTATTCATGCGGCCATCATGTATCATAGATCTATCGAATTGCCAAGGACGACCCAAGAGCAAGTGACACGCATCATGGGCACCACATCACACCAAATAGTGTCAATATACGTGGAACCAATAGAGAAAGTAACATGTACCCGACGATCAACAGTCACAGAATTACCACGTTGAATCCAGGCTAATGTATAGGGAAAATGGTGTGGTTCAGGTGACAAATTCAATTTACTCACAGCATCAACGGACATCACATTTTCACATGATCCCGAGTCAATAAGAAAACGACACACCTTACCTCCAATTGTGCATGTGGAATCAAAAATATGGTGACGTTGGGAATCATTCTCCAATGGAGCATTTGGTGACAAACAAGAACATCGGATCACCAGCAGATGACCCACGTCACCCTCGACATGTTCTTCAGGTAACACAAGAGGGGGATTTGAATCATAAATTGGTGGACTATCGTAAGTTGTCATCTCCCATTCATCCATCAATAAAGCGCGTTGGCGCGCATGGGGGCAGGATGCACGACGATGCCCCACTTCGCCGCAACCAAAACACCGCACTGTGGAGGAATTTGCCTCTGCAAGAGTAGTAGAAGGAGGCTGAGTACGGGGTGCCGGTGGAGGGGTGGGTGTGGGCGTTGGGTTACGAGGATGAAAAACCGTGACTGGTGTGCGGCGAGCAGCCTGTTGCTCCAATAAAAGGGCACGCTGGTGGGCCTCAGCGACCGAGGTAGGACCAAGAAGCGTGAGAATGTCCTGCAATGATGGTTTGAGGCCTCCTAAATAGCGCGAGACCAATTGAGATTGCGTGTCTCGAATCTCAATACGAGATAAATATTTGTAGAATTTCTCTGTGTATGCATCAAGGGATCGCGAACCCTGGCGCAGATTATGAAGTTTCTCATATAGGGAGCTCTCGAAATTGTGGGGAAGAAATTCACATTGTAAATGTTTTCTGAATTTTTCCCACGACTCTATGCGAGATTTCCCAAGGCGACGTCGCATGTGTTTCACCTGTTACCACCAAGAAGAAGCACGACTGTGAAAACGAGTAGCCACTAGTGCCACATGACGGTGATCTGGAACGGACTTAAAATCTAAAATGTCTTCAACGACATTGAGCCAATCTAGAAAGTCACATGGTTCTAGACCTCCTGTAAACTCCGGAATCTCGAGTTTGAAACCATGTTCCCAACGGCGATCGTCTTCACTTTGTTGATATGTAGCGCGTGTTCCAAAAGGATTGATATTGGAAAGAGTCCCGTCCTCATCGCTCTCAGAGATCAGGGAGTGGGAGTGCGTGCGCTGTCCATCGGGGCGCGGTTGTCTGCGTTGCTGATGCAGATGAGGGTCGTGTCGAGCGCCTGGAAGTGCAGTAGTGATGGTCTGGCGCAATTCCTCCATACCAACGGTGAGAGCCACAACTTGCTGGCTTAATTCGGCGACATTGACATCGCGTCGCACATTCGCCTGTGCAGCCGTTTCATTAACGGGTTGGCGGCGAGGAGGCATCGTACTGGACTTTGGATACCAACTGACGTAGAGGAAGATCAAACACGAAAGGAGAAAACCTTGATACTACGTATACTAGGTTACTCTCAAGTTTTCATTTAATTCTTATAAAAAAACCAACCCTAGATAAGTTCACAAAATCTGAATAAATAGATGCTCAAGGCTCATGCAAGGGTGGGTCCAAATAAAAGACTAACTTAGATAATAAAACACATCAACTTGAACTCAGTTCTTGGGCTTGAAGACACGATCCAAAGCCTCCAAATAACATAAAGCCTCATTGTCTACATCAAAGACAACCTCCAATTAATAGAGAGCGCCATACATACAGTGAGAAAAGAGTACAGATGAATGATGACATTAAAAAGCTCTTTGTCCCCCTTTTCACGGAAAAGTGGAGAGATGAATTGATGTTTCCAGAAAAAAGATATTTTCGAGAAAAGACGAGCACGACTAAAGTGGTTATACATACAGATCTAGATTTTTTAAATTATTTCAATTTGGTTCACTATGTTTTATCTTGTACAGGTTGGCGGGGAGGTGTTGAAGGAGCAGTCGATGACCGATAAATGGACAATCACGGGGACTAGAAAATCATGATGATGATGTCGCGCGACTAGCAAAGTTTTTTTCACTGACTCTATATATAATTTTTAAAGAATGAATTGAATGTATTGATCTCAACACGAGGAAATAACTAAAGATTGTTAGTAGAGTTATGAAAGACTAGAGAAATCATGGTATGGGTGGGACGAATTATACGGTTGAGCAAAACTCAAACCAAACCAAAAATCAAACTAAACCAATCTAATTTGATTTGGTTTGGTTTGGTTTGAGATTTTACAAACAATACTAATTTTGGTTGCCAAATAAACCAAACTTCTAAATATATTTTCTTTTTTATTGATTTTTTATCGATGTGTTAACGAGTTGGTAATGTTGCATTATATTTTAAATTTATTGATTTTTATACAATATATGTTTAGAGTTTAGTAGGTTATGTGAAATTATATGAATATTTGAGTAAAAAATTTTAATTTAATTTATTAAATAGAGATAAACTTAAAAATGAATATTGTTATGAAATAATTTTGATGTACAAAAGTTTATGAAATATTGCTTACGAGTAATATATATGGACTTAATTTAATAAATAAGACTAAAAAATTCAATATTTGAACTCGTCATTACTCTTTCAACATACTATTATTTTTGGAATATGTATTATAGTTCTTTCAATTAATGTTGACTAAGAAGTCCAAAATGTTGTATCAAACATAATAGTATAGGTAGAGGTTCCCACGGTTCAGTTCCAATTAGAATCGAAATCGGAACTAGCAATTTCACGGTTTCAAGAATAGAAAATGAAACCGAATCATTTAAGAGGGTAGACGGTAATGGTTTGAACTAAAACGCGCATTTTTTATTCTAACCGTTTGAACCGTTTTTTTTTCCTTTTTAAAATTGGTAAATTTCATTTTTTATTTATTATGTTTTTATGCTATTTAAATTTAAAAACATAAAAATAATGTTGTATTTTCAACACATAATAATATATTTTCATCAAAAGATTGAATTTATTACAAAAATAAATTAAAATAAAATAATTCTCATATTCACCGTTTGAAATGGAAATTGTTGATTCAAAACAATTGGAACCGTAACCCAATCGGAAACCATTTTTCAAGATTCTAGTTTGAAACCGTTTGTCACGGTTGTAATTCCAATTTTTTGTGTTCCACAGTTCAAGTTCGGTTGGTCACCATTAAATTAATAAAAAAAATATATGGTATAAAAGGATTAAAGAAATAGTTGTTATAGAAGTAAACATAAAACTTGGTTTAAATTTTAAATTAAATCAAATCAAACCAAACTAAAAAAAGATTGGTTTGGTTTGACTTCTCTAAATATTAGTTTGGTTTGGTTTGGTTTGATGTGTTTGCTCACTTGGAGGATGAAGCATTAAATAGTTTTTTCCTTTCTTTTTTAAAGGATGTTTATGGTAATAAGGCTAAAATATATTTAACATTGTGGTTTTTCATTATTATGGATAAATTTTGAATTTGTTATTCGGAATCGGCTAATACCGCCTATTTACCCTTTATTTGGATTATTATAGCTTGTGGTAACAGGTAGAGGTGTTCACGGTTCTGAGAATTTGGAATCAGAACTGAACCGTGTGGGTGGTTTCGGTTACAATTCCAAACCGCCGGTTACAGTTCCAAACCGCCGGTTACAGTTCCAAACCGCCGGTTACAGTTTGAAACCGTCCAAAAAATTAATACTAATATATTTAAAATTTTTGAATATTTTATTTATTTTAATTACATACTTATGTGTATCATCATTTAATTTCATATCACATAATTAACTTTGTAATGTACTAGTAGAATAACTACGTAAAAATTTATTTTAATTTAATATTAATTATATATAATACACATATAATGATATATTAATAAAAATGTAATAATAAAAAATTATAAGGTTTTTATGTGTTATTATCTCATGAATAACACGTTAAACACAACTACATTGATGAAATGTAATAAAATAATTAATTTATATAATTATAACAATATAAAATAACACTAATAAATACTTATATAATATTAGGGTTTAATGAGGTTATCATCTAATTAAATTTTATTTTATTTAATTATTAATGTATTCGTAAGTTTAATGTATCAATTATAAAAAATAATTATAAGAAATGACTATTTATAATATATTAATTAAATTGAATTGGATAAAAAAAAGAGATGTGGTTCCAAATAGACGGTTACGGTTCCGAACCGCCGGTTCACGGTTCCAAATTTTTGTAACCGTAACCGAACCGTCCTCTACATGGTTACGGTTCGGAACCGAACCGTCGGGTACGGTTACGGTTCTCAAAACCACCGGTTACGGTTCGGTTCCGACGGTTCTCAAAACCACCGGGTACGGTAAAGTTTTATATCAAAAATCACGAAAAGAATAATTTAAATAAAATTATCAAAATATATATATCGAGCTAAAATTATCTAGAAAATTAAATTCACAAAGCTAAATTAACAAATCAATCTCACTTTCCTAATTGGGTTGTCCTAATAAAAATTAAAATTGTCCAATTTTTATTTTTGGCAAAAAAAAGTTTTGACACATTAAAGTGATCAACTCACTTTTAACATGTGTATTGATCTCCGTATATAAAGCAAAAGAGACTATTTTGTTAGGACATAGGGAGTATAATATAGTACAAATTCAACTAAGTATGCAAAGTAAATGTTAGTACCTGTAAAATATTCTAGGTGAATGTTTCTTATAACTTATTGTAGATATTTTTCATTTCTATATTTAAATTTAAATGACGCTATTTGTAAATACAAATTACAAAATAATTATTTCGACCAACATATTGTTATCATTTCTAAGCAAAACCAAACTTTTAAATTTGATTGTTAAAATACTTTCGTCCCATTAAAGTTGACAAGTTTTGATCAAAAAACACTAACGTATTTAATCAAAACATGTCAACTTTAGTAAGTCAGATGGAATATTTCTTCTTCGCACCATCGCACATCAGCAACACAACATTTATTTTCACTAAGTAGACCAAAATCTGAATCTTGTGAGAGTACAAGCACCAAATGTTAACAATCAAAATTTGTAGAAGCCAAATTTCGATGTGATTATAAGTATAATAATCCAAGTACAGATTAAGGATGACGATGTGTGGAATTTAGACATAAATCTTGTTTGGTCCAAATCCAATACAAATTGTTTATTCAAGTCTGATCAAAATTTATTGGGTATACAAAAATTGAGATCCAGTCTCATATGCAATATAGTTGGATCTAGATCTAAATCCATATAATATATCAAATCTATTTTATTTATTTTCAAATGTCATAACATATTCAAGGATTTATATTAGTGAGGTCAATATAAATCTATTTTGTTTGTTGAGACTCACAAGCATTATATAAAATAAAGGATAATGGCCTTAAAATTTACCATATTTTTGTTCAGTTGAAAATATAACATAATTTTTTAATTAAACTTAAAAATACATTACTTTCTAATTTTTTTTTTACAAAATTTTCCAAATTTTAACATGATATTAAATTGAGTATGACGTGACTCACTTATGAATAATTTTTTAATAATAAATTTAATGTGATATTTTAATTATTCATTATGACAATATATTGTTCTCATATTGTTATCATTCCTACTAATCATCTCTTGTTTCTTTAGCTTTTTAAAGCAATAAATTATCACCACACAATAATCATGTGGTGATAATGTGGCTCATATTTGTTGCAATATAATCGTTAAGAATTGATTTTATAAATTTGACGCGTCATTTAAACATACATAATAATCGTAAATTTACATTTTATTTCCAATAATATAACATAAAACACAATATTTTGTAATGTTTTTTTATTAAAATAGAAAGCATAATATCAACAATACGAGACTCCAAATCGAAAGTCTCCCATTATGATAATTTTTAAGAGACTTCAAATTTTGTGAGATTTTTGTAGACTTTTAAAATTTGGGGTATCTGATTCAGATTTTAAAAAGTTTTTTAAAATCTTGAGGCATTCAATACGGATTTTAAAAAGTCTTATTAAATCTTTAGGTATTCAACAATTGACTTTAATAGTTCATGAATTTTCATGTATTCTCTTTCAAAAATATAAATAAATTGTACTATACAAAATCTCTTCTAATAACTAGACATTTTAACGGATTCTTCCAAAAAATTCTACTAACCCGACTAGAGATAACAATTTAGCCACACCCGACCCAAGTCTGACCCGATATTACTAAATAAATTTGAATTTAATATTAATTTAGATTTAAAAGTATAATAAATGTTAAAATATATAAAATGCAATTAAAAAATAATAATATATTTTTTATGGATTAAAATTTAAAAAAAAATATTTTAAAAATCACGAGCCTGGCCCGAGTCCACCCAATTCATATGGGTCTAGGCTTGGACCATGGGCCTGTACATATAACTGCAAGTCGGATCTGGGCATAGGGAAGTTCAGCCCAATCCGACCCATTGTCATTCCTAAACCCGACCCTTTTTTCTCATATTTCGAGTCCCTACTATAGAAATGATAATTTTACACGGTCCGACTCAAATCTGTCCAAGCCCGACCCGATGACGTTATGGTCGGGTTTTGGCTAATGTTTGTGCCAGACATACCCAAGTCCGCTCAAGCCTGATCCAAATATTTAAATATCGTATATTAAACTATAAATTTAAAATAATATAATTTTAATTTTAATTTTAATGTTTAATAAGAATAAATAAATAGACATATTAAATAAAATATATGAGTAAAAAAATATATAAATACCTTTATTGTTAATACTAATGTATAATAAATATAAATTAATAGATATATTAATTAATATTAAAATATATAAATATATTTTAAAATAAATTATATATATATATTAAATATGTTAAAAACTAATAAAGTAAAAAAAAATATGGATGTCTGCCCAATCCACATGAACCTGAGCCCTTGAATTACAAGTATGGTTGGGCCATGGGCCATGAGCCGGGCTTGGGCCCATCTTGTAATAGCCCGTAAAATTTTTCCTACTAATTTTTTGTATCAGAAATCTGCTCGAGAAAATTTCGTAATAAAATACTAAAGGTATCGGTTAGTTAATCGATATTGGTAACTTTTGTAGTATATCTTTGAATTCTTGTGCAAGCTAGAACATGAATTGTGTTTTTTAACATAGCAGTTAGACACTAATTATTAGATATATATATAGTTATGGAGTTTGTTTAAATGTTTATCTTAGATGAGATAATTGAGATATTAAAATTTAGTTGTGAGATACGATTAAATAATTTAATCATTTCCAAGTGTAGTTAAGAGGGATTATTAGATTAAGGTTTTGAAAATATAGAGATTGAATAATTAAAAAATTCCATTACACCTTATTACATGATTTATCACTTATGTATAATGAAGAGAAGAAACACACACACACGTATGATATATATTGTATAAAGTGCAAGTATAGAAGTAAAGTATATATATAGGAAACATGTACAGTAAGTCTATATATATATATTATTGCAACAAGAAAAGAAAGAGTGTAATAATAGACTTATAAGTCTTGTTTCAACCGAAAGCCATGCAATAAATTATGAATCAATACACGATAAGAAATGAGGACTACAGTGCTGGCATCTATGTAAGTCATATGAGAATAGTATAATAAGAAACTATAACTACTGCATATAATTTTAAGTCTTGCAGAGTAGACAAATATCCCTAGCAAATCTTAGACATAAATATAAGATTGTAGGCTCTGCCCAAATCTTTTTATACATTAAGGAAGACTCAAGTAGTGTGCAAATATAGAAGAGAAAGGAAAGAAAATAGAAGGAAGGGACGGGCAGCAGCAGCAGGAAAGAGCAGTGGCTGATTGTCACTCCACCATCTTTCCTTTCGCATTACACCTGCAAGGGAGGAAGAATCATCAACCTAATGACAGCCCCAAAGTCAAGATGAGTCAGATATAGTGTTAGAATAGGCTGAAAATTTCATAGAGTAACTCAAGTGCCTGCAGTTATGTCAAGCTGAATTAAAGAACACTACGTTGCAAACCAACCAAAAGAAGAAACACTCTCCCTTATATCCTACCTTAATACTCCCTTTCACTCCCATTGTAATACGCAGCAACACTCACCCTCTCCAGAAAAGCTCTCTTAGCCACCCTAACTCAAGTTTAAGAAGCATTCCAAGTCATCCTAACCCCAAGAGTTCTAAGGAGTCACTGAGGTAAATAATAGTGTTAAGCATTCATATTTTACAGTTGTAGCAGTAGCTTAAATATTTTATTTCCTTCTCTTCTCAGAAGACAGCTTGGAGATCTCATAGTCGAATCCTAAAGTAAGAGTAAGCTCTCTTACTTTTATTTAAAGATTAGAATGAAAAGGGATTATATGCATAGCCTGAAATCTTCTAAAACACTGGGAGAACCAAGATTTCAAAACCTAGAGTCCTTAAAATATCTTAAAGGTTAGAATACTGCCCACTTAAAGCAGAATACTTGCTAGAGAATTAATTAACTTTTAAAGTGTTCAAATAATCGAAAGTTACAGACTTTAAGCTTATAGTATGTACATGACACTGTTATTGTAAGGATAGGACCATAATGAATTATGTTAGAACAGCATGTTGATAGTTCTTGGATGGCAGAATGTAACATGTGTCCCCTGTTAAATCTCAGAACATAGAAACTGTATATGTAAGAAATCCCAAATTAGCACCCTCCAGATTAATTAAACCGCATAATGCAAGCTCAGCAAATATAAGTTTAGAACAGATACAGAAACTTCTTTTAAAACCAACAACACTACCAACTAATACTAAGGATCTCCGAATGCATAATCATAAACAGATAAGCAAGGTATTAAAAGAATTAAGTTAAGGACTTAGCTCCAGGAAAACTGCTCAACCAAAACCCACGGCAGAACACTTCAGTAAATCTTAAGAAATCACCTAGAAACAAAGGAAATCATCAACGCAGTGAATGATTAGGATGCAGAAACTTAAAAGAGAGAGAGAGTTTTGAACTTTAAAATCTTGGATTTTACAGATTAAGCTAGAAACCTTGAAAGCCCTAAATCTAAACATGCTGATTCCAGAGTTGAAACTTCAAAATTGTAGGAAGGGCGAATCATAATAAAATGAAATCTAGGTTTACAAAACAGAAAATTTAGATCCTAAAAGCTAAAATAATCTGGAAATAGAAGGAGATAAAGAGATTACCTCTTAGCGTCGATGGCGACTGGAAACCCCAATTGAACCGTTTTACCCTCGGTAAGGGAAGAGGTAGGTTCAGCGAAAAGGAATTTCAGTCGATTTGCACCAGATTTTCGTTAGACGAAGAAGCATATCAAGTAGGCTTTCTTTTACCAATCAAATCGTATGCGTTGTACCAAATCGCTATTTTCGTTTTAGAAATGCTTTAGAATTCAAAAATGTTATGAAGTATTGCATTGTCGAAAATATTTATATTTGGTATGATGCGTATCTGTTGAACAATTAATCGATTTCGGGTCTTTAAAGATTTATATCTTTTAAGGCTAGTGTACACCAGGACTGTGAGTCAGCGAAAGGTTGACCGGTTCAGTGTTCGCGGAAAGTGGTCACTTTCCCGACACACAGAATTACAGATATGTTTGATTACTCCAGAACTTAGACTGCGCAGTCGAACTTTTAAGATCACTCAAGAATTTTAGTGAACATAGGTTCTTTAGTGACAAAATTCCTATGTTGCACTGTGTTACGGCAATGACAAATATATTGTACGAATGTGATTTCGGCACGTGTTTATTGAGTACTTTCGTACTCAGCCCTATTAGTGATCAAGACAGAAAAAATATCAAGACATTCAGTACTCAGCCCTATTAGTGAACATTCAGGACTATTCGAAATATTTGTATTAGTGATCAAGACAGAAAAAATATTTGTATTAGTGATCATGATAGAAGTTTCAAAGTCCCGAATGGTACCAAGACCATAAAATTAATTATTTCTGGGATCGAGGTTTCGAGAGGAGTACCCAATTTCGTCATGATTCTCACCCCCAGTCCTAAATCATATGTTTTTTTTATTAATATCTCTTACTCATATTTATTCAAATAAAATTTGTTATTTGAATATGTATATTACCAACTTATCGAGTGACGTGATAATGATATATTATATGTTAATGAGTAGCTTAGTATATAAATAATGAACCAAAATCATAAAAATATAATTGGTCTATACATTATTATTTTAATAAAAAAATATAATTGTTCAATTTTTATTATTTATACAAAAAATACATATACATTGTCCAATTAATAAGACAATTAAAAAAATAATGTAATTTTCATATAAAATTATAAATTATATGTACATTAAAATAATGATGTTTGAATATCTTTAATTAGTATGATAAATAATTAGGAATGTTAATTTTTTCGATTAAAAATAAAAGAAATATATATAAAGTATAATAATAAAATACATTTAAACTATCTATCTACTAATAGATAACTTAATACATGGGTAATAATGAAGTTTAATTTCATTATATAATAATGATATACTGCCGAAAAATTATCAATTTGATTGAATTATCAAATATGCATCGAAATATACTTATTGACCATATTTTTATACTAATGAAAATGATACTTAGATATTAAATAATGTACAATTAATATATGATATATAAATAAATAAAAAGATTATACACTATTTTATATATATTATTATTTTAATAAAAAAATACGATTCATTCAATTTTTTATTTTCTATATTAAAAAATATATATGAATTGTTTGAATAATAATATAATTAAAAGTATGTTATAATAATCATATTTAATAAATGGGTGATATATGAGAAATACCCTCTTTCATAACAAAAAATGAAAAATGCCCACTTTGTAAGTTATCTATGAAAAATACCCAATTTTATGTTGAAGTTCCTAAATTACCCTTAGTCACTTTTTGTTTTATATAAAATGTGTTGAAACCAATGCAATGATTGGCAAATAATTTGATATATTATATACTGTTTATGAAATTATAATGCATTCAATGGAATGAGAAATCAAATATAGTTTAATATTTAATGTTTAATATACAGTTTAATGCATTCAAATATAATATTTTGTTGAAAGTATATATTATATTCAACACATCGTTTCCCAATCCCCAATATATCGTTTAATGGAATATATTGAACTTCAACACAGCGTTTAATGTTTAATGTTTAATATAATATTATATACAGTTTAATGCATCAATGGAATGAGAAATGAAATACTTGTTTACCAAATAATCATTGTGAATTGTTTAATAACTAAAAATCGTTTTTTCTCCATTTATATACAGTTTAATGCATCAAACCACTTCATTTCTCTCAAACGACTTCATTTCTCTCAAACCAGTTTAATATTTCTTCTTCTCTCAAACCACTCCATAACAATTGGAAAAGAAGAGTGAGAGAGAAGAAGAGAAGAAGATAACCACGTCGCGTGCCGATTTGGGTAAACAAAAGAGGTAATGTTAAATTTTAACCCGTAGTTTCAAAGAATAATGTGTTATGAGTTTGATGAGCTAAAACCCTGTCATGAAAACATGCATTTTTCTAAAAACTCTGTCGTTATTTGTGCAAATACGACCTGTTTACATTCAAACGTCCGAGTTTTATCATTTATACAAGTGTGACGACAGGATTTTCATGATATAGCAAGTACATAACATAAGAAGTGGACAGGAAAAAAAAAATACAAAATCTGGTCGTAAAAAACAAAAACCCGGTCATAGTGTGACCGGGTTTAAGTGTTCACGGCCGGGTTTTCATTTTGGTGATAGATACTGCGACCGGGTTTTTATATTTTAGCATTTTGATTATGTTCTGATTCCAAATATGTAATTTATTTTTCAGATTGACGGATGGAAGTATATAAACGTAAGGTACAATGGGGTTTGGGAAGACAATGTGTACGTTGGCGGTAACGAATGGTCCACTCCTGTTACCATAGACCCTGCTCGGATTGAAGATTTGAGGTACAATATACGACATATGCTGCATGATATAGGGTTGAGTACAAATTTTGAGATTTACCGCATATCTTCGTATGATGGTAGTAAACGTCGCATGTGTAATGATGATTCTTTCAATGCTTTGATTCGCGATGAGTGGAGTCCAGTGGTGTATGTGGATATTATTAACGAGACACATGATGTGGGATCCTCATATAGAGGTTTGGATTTCATGGGGACGTCAGCATATAATACGCAGCAATATAGTACTCAAACTGAAGATGGTGGTGAGTTTGTTAATCAGACGCTGATAGCAGATTGGTGACATTAATATCGAAGAAGTTCCGTCTGGTTCATGGCGGGCATGGCCGCAATCTCCTGTACGAGCTCCTATCAATGAAGATGATGCTCCATCTGGTTCATGGCGGGCATGGCCGCAATCTCCTATACGAGCTCCTATCAATGAAGATGATGCTCCGTCTGGTTCGGTGCATAGAGATTGTGAAGATGATGACAGTGACGAAATTAATTCGGCAGCGTCAGAACCTGATGCATCAGATACAGATTCCGAGGAGAATATAAAGAAGTTTACTTTTGCTGATTGTGCTGCATGGATACGACAACATGGTGGTTTTGCTAGATTGATAGAAATGGTGCATCCAACACCAAACTTGCAGGTTGATGAAGAAGAGGAATTGGATCCAGATGAATTGGAAAATTGGTTGGTGCCTGTGATTCCGTTGACAGATAGAGCTTCACTCGTGGCATGTGAAGAAGACCCGAGCCAAATATTAGATTTAGAGAAAGGTGCCATATACGACACGAAGGATCAATTGATAGTTGTTGTGGGCATGTGGCACATGGAACGAGGCGTGCAATATAGAACATATAAGTCTGATAATACTCAACTAGTGCTTTTATGTTCACTTCCTGAGAAGAAATGCACTTTCGAGCTCCGTGCTTCTAAATCGGGTGATGATACAAATCAATCTTGGAGAGTTTACAAGTTTACTGATAAACATACGTGCATGATGGCATTCGACTACGTTCCTCCAACAAGAGTTAACTCAAAGATTGTGGCTACATACTTTGCGAAGAAGATTCGTCGTGATTTTTAGATAATTAAACCGAAGAAGATGATACAAGAGTTGCAGGAAGAGTTTGGAATTCATATTAAATACGATTTGGCGCTGCGAGCACGTCAAATGGCTGTTGAGATGATCTATGGTGGGTATGATGAGTCATTTCAGATGCTGCCAGGGTACCTGTACATGCTTGAGAGAACAAATCCGGGAACGATCACTGATTTAGATGTCGGCTACGACGATAGATTCCAGCATGTATTTGTTGCGCTCGGAGCATCTCGTCTCGCCTTTCCATTATTGATGAGGCCCGTCATAGTTGTGGATGGGACGCACTTAAAAGGTAGGAACAAGGGCATATTGTTCGTAGCAGTGACAAAAGATGGCAACGAGGGTGTTTACCCTCTAGCATATGGTGTTGGTCCAATAAAGAACGACGTGAGTTGGACTTGGTTTCTGCAGCGTCTCAGAAGTGCGTACGGTTGTCCACAGCAAACATTAATAGTATCAGATGCCCATAAGTCCATAGCAAATGCTGTACAGATAGTATTTCCGGAGGCAACTCACGGTTTGTGCTATTTTCATCTCATGGGAAAGATGAAACAATGGGGAAAGCATATCATATCGCTGTATCAGAGAGCAGCATATACATATCGTCCTGTAGAATTTCAAAAAAGAATGTCCCAGATTGCTGCTGCTAAACGAGAGGCGTACGAAAAGTTGATGCGTGTAGGTCCTGAGAAGTGGGCTCGTTCACAGTGTCCCGTTAGTCATTATAGCACGCTTACGTCTAATGTCGCGGAGTCATTGAACAACAAATTATTATGGGCTCGAAGATTGCCCATATGTTCCATGCTTGAATCAATAAGGATAGCTATTGAGGAATGGTTCAGACAAAGGAAGACGGCAGCTGTGCGTATCCAAGATATTTTTGCAGTGTAGGGGCTCTGTAAAACTGCAGCCTCCACACGGGTCCGAGCAGGTCTGGCGGGCACCTGATGCTGGCTCGGATCATAATACTGACCCGGATCTACGGTCATGATAGGTGTGACAACAAAGATCTCCTCAACATCACTGTCCGACCTTTCGATGCGCTCGAAAGCCGATGATCGCGGAATATCATAGTGGTCGCCAAATGCTGGAGAAGGCCCGATCTCATGCACTGAATGACGGCCTCCGGAATAAGAACCGTGCTCCAACTCTCTCGGAGGGGATAAAACTGGTGGTGATGGAGCACTCGGAGGAGATGGAGCTCTCGGAAAAGATGGAGCTCTCGGAGGAAATGGAGATCTCATAGGAGATGGAGCTCTCGGAGGAGATGGAGATCTCGGAGGAGATGGAGCTGGAGCTGGAGATGGCCTTCGATGTGGAGAATATGTCGGACTATGCCGTGAGCCTGAGCGTCGGAATGAGTCTTTGAATTCGTCGAACCACTTCTTGAGCTTCGGAATTAACTTCTTGTGTGATTTTTCTACCGCCTTCTCAGCGGCCGACTCTGCAATCCGCTCCATCTGATCTGAGGTTAGAGTGTACGCCCCATGACGCACACCATGACTGCCTGGATGCCCGCTAGAACTACTACTAGAAGAGGAGGATGATGGCGGCCTAACCCGCTTCCCATCATCTCGGCGCCTATGAGTGGACGAGGAAGGTCCACTCGTATCTGGATGACGATAATGGGGTGAAGGGATCTCCCTCCGGGCGCGTGTCAACGGTGGATCGATGGGAACTTGCTCTGTCCTCCCGGTGTGCTGTGCGCGTCGTGCCGGCTGAACCCCCTGTCTCAATGCATTATACGGTGCTACCCATCGGATATTCAGAACCTGCCTCCGATCCATACTCAGGAATGACTGATAATACCCCGATAACTGCTCATCAGCACTGACAGTCATCTCAGAAACCTCACACTGCAATCATTAAGAAATGAGAATGTAAATTTTAAAACGTTTATTTGATATTAAATTATTTGTATTAATAAATATTTAAATTTACCTCTTCCATATGAAACATACGGTGTATGACGTCAATATGAATCCTGGAAATGAACCTCCAACGACAACATCTGGGCTGAATCTCCACATCACGCAATCGCCCAAATGTCTGGCTCATCCATGGAAATACCTCGAGCATCCAGACGTACAGTGCCCATGATGGCCCGTACAGATTGTACTTTACAGTATTAAAGTTTATGTTGTTAAAATAATGCCGCATCCATAGAAATGATATAGCCCCCCACGGGAATAGGCTAAATGCGGCTAGATCGTCTGCTAGCACCCACATCCAGGAGTCAATCCTGACCGTCGCATCAGCCCCACGCAAAAATAAGGCAACAAAGAGCACGTGGGCCACCTTAAGGTATAAATCACCGTCAGGGTCTTCAACCGAGAGGTTCATGAAAGTCTTTAGTACAGCTCCTCCTGTCGCGGAAGATCTGCCGCAAAAGACATTGTAAAGCTCGACCTGCCCTAAGTCATATGTAGGGCGTGGGTCGAAATCTGAATGTGCAAAGTGAAGACCGCTAATCAAGCAGTATTCCTCTACACCAAAACGGTATCGACCCTCGTTCACAACGAAGAATAAACCTTCGTCATCATCCTCGTCAGGCTCCACCATTCGCGCCACCAAATATGAAAGCGCGCTGGAACACTTCTGTCCCGGTCTCCAATCAACCAAATGACCGAAACATCCGTCCCTAAACCGTTGCAATAGCGGCTCACCTCCTACATGCCTTAATGTCTTGGAAATTGTTTCTAGTATCAATTCCTTATAGTACGTGCTCGCTACTATAGACGAGTCCACAAGCTCAGGTCTCAAATACGGGAACTATTATTAATTATTCATAAAATTAAATCAATTTATTACACTATTTAACAATTTAAATTAAATAATTAAACAATTATGAAATAAACAAAATTTAATAAATAACTACTCAATTAATCATCACTTAAACAAATCTACACTTGCAAAATTTGTTTGATATTGTTTTCTTATTTACAAAAATTGTAGCACCATTAATTATAAATATAAATATTATATATTAATATTATATAATTTTTTAATGAAAATCCGGACGTATTATATGAAAACCCGGACGTGGTATTTATAAACCCGGTCGGTTTCGGTCTCACATGCGAACCGACCGGGTTTTGTTTTTTTCAACATATTTTTACAGTTTTTACATAATTATCATATTAGTTTGATAATTTATATGTTTTATTATGTTTTTCACCATATAAGTTATTATAACTATGCCTAATTATATTTTATTCTCAAATACGGGATCTATTATTAATTATTCATATAATTAAATCAATCTATTACACTATTTAACAATTTAAATTAAATAATTAAACAATTATGAAATAAACAAAATTTAATAAATAACTACTCAATTAATCATCACTTAAACAAATCTACACTTGCAAAATTTGTTTGATATTGTTTTCTTGTTTACAAAAATTGTAGCACCTATAATTATAAATATAAATATTATATATTAATATTATATAATTTTTTAATGAAAATCCGGACGTATTATATGAAAACCCGGACGTGGTATTTATAAACCCGGTCGGTTTCGGTCTCACATGCGAACCGACCGGGTTTTGTTTTTTTCAACATATTTTTACAGTTTTTACATAATTATCATATTAGTTTGATAATTTATATGTTTTATTATGTTTTTCACCATATAAGTTATTATAACTATGCCTAATTATATTTTATTCTCAAATACGGGATCTATTATTAATTATTCATATAATTAAATCAATCTATTACACTATTTAACAATTTAAATTAAATAATTAAACAATTATGAAATAAACAAAATTTAATAAATAACTACTCAATTAATCATCACTTAAACAAATCTACACTTGCAAAATTTGTTTGATATTGTTTTCTTGTTTACAAAAATTGTAGCACCTATAATTATAAATATAAATATTATATATTAATATTATATAATTTTTTAATGAAAATCCGGACGTATTTTATGAAAACTCGGACGTGGTATTTATAAACCCGGTCGGTTTCGGTCTCACATGCGAACCGACCAGGTTTTGTTTTTTTTAACATATTTTTACATTTTTTACATAATTATCATATTAGTTTGATAATTTATATGTTTTATTATGTTTTTCACCATATAAGTTATTATAACTATGCCAATTTTATTTAATTCTCAAATCAATCTCAAAACCCGGACGGTTTTGTTCCCCCACACAAAAACCCGGACGGTTTGGTTCCCCCACATGAACCGTCCGGGTTTTCTATCTATGCTTATATACTTCTTTTTTTTTTAACTAAATAAATATCCTACAATTATTAACAACATTAATAATGAAATAAACGCTAAACATGTATTTATCGTACACAAATTAAATTAAATAAGTAAAGAATAATGAAATAAACCAATAACATAATAATCACATATAAATCAAAATTAAGATATATTTACATAAATCACATACAAATCATAATTAACAATAAATAACTATATTTATCAAATATAAATTATAATTAACGATTTTGGAAAAATACCTCTTCGTCATTGTTTTCCACGTGAAGTAAACAAGAAAAAATTGTAGCTCCGCTGCTTGTCGGAGCCTAAATAATTAAATCAAACTCAAGTATTAAAATAATGAAAATGAAATTCAAATTTTCACAATAATAATTATCAGTTTTACAAACCTCTTTCAAAGCTCTTTGAAAACCCGTGGACGTTAAACCCTTCTCTTTCAAACTTAATACCCCGTGGACCATAAACCTCTTTGAAGCACAGTGAATTGAAAATGAAAAGAATAAGGTGGGAGTATAAATCAATTGATGAAGCACTCACTTTCTCTCTCTCTCTTTGCAATACCCGGCGAAAATTAAAAGACTAAGGTGGGAGTATATATATTGCAATACCCGGCCAAAATCAAAGCACTCACTCTCTCTCTCTCCTTCTTGATGTACGAAAAAGCTAGCCTTTATCTCTTTTTCTTTCTATGAATGAGATTAGGATTGACTATTACAATTAACGAAAAAGCTACCCTATGGCCGACACAACACTGCAAGGCTGACACAGGTGACTCACTTTCCCAACTACCGAAGGCATCTTTCAAGCTGTACATATATGTGAGTTAAAATGTAAGGTTAGTTTAGTAAATTTGGGTATATTTCTTGTAATTTTTACAATGTGGGCATTTTGCTTGTATATGTTATAGAATAGGGTATTTAACACAATTCTCCCTTAATAAATTATATATATTAAAAATATTTTCAAATAATGTGAGCTTTAGAAATTTTTATATAATTTATTTTTATTAGATTCGAAAAGTATATAATTTAATATAGAAATCTAGACATTTTCATACAATTTATTAATTTTCATTAGATTTTAAAAGATTGTACATAATCTATATAATTAATATTAAATTAGTTACCAAAATATACATATCAAATTAATATATCACTATATATATCATATTTATTAAAATAATACTTAAATATTTAATATTATATAATATAATCTATGATATACATAGAATAAAAATATATTATTATATATGATTAATATATAGATAAAATTCAAAAAAATAGGAAAAAAGAAATGAAAGGATGAGAGGATTTAAGGGGTGACAGATTGAGCCGAACTTGTATTATAGTATAGACTATGTCGGAAAATCACTAAAGTTGTTTTATCAATAATAACAATCAAAGTCGTTTTCTTAAAAAAATAATAATCATTAACACAAAAATTCGACATCTTAACAAAAAAAAGTTTGAGAAATATTTTTTTCGCTTTGGAATGTCGATAATATAAATATTATTTTGTTTAATATAAATAGTATCAGTACAATATATTGTTATATTGAATATTTATTATAATGCAGCATTGAATTAATAAATTAATTATTAAAAGATTATCCCAAGTTTGAAAACAATTGTAATAACTAAAGAAATGAAATATTTTAAAACTAAATTAAAATATCATGTTGTTTCCAAACCAAACAAAAAGTTCAGTAGGGAGTAAATTTTAAGACTATTATTCCAAAATAAAATAGTGCAATGAATTTTTATTACAGAAATGAGTGAAACGAGAAAAAGGCTGCTGCACCTTTTATCGCTTAATGGAGAGACTCTTTTAGTAGCAAGACGAGATTCTTCTTCTTCCTCACTTTTAACCACTTCACTCAGAAATGTCGTCTTTCTCGTTGAAGCTCTCTTCCTCTCTATTGTCCTCGTCATCACAATTCCCTTCTTCTTCTTCTGCCACGACGTCGTACTTGCCGCCGCCCCCTCTCTTTCGATTTCCCAGAACACAGTTCATTTCCAGAGGAAGAATTTCAGTGGTTGGAGCCACCGGAAATGACAAAAACAACTCTCCCTTTTCCGGAGATTCCAAACCCCCCAATGGGACACTGGTAAATTGCATCCAAACTTTTAATTCGCCTTTCTTTTTTCGCTGAGATTTTTTGGGGTTGAATTTATTAAAAACTATTCATAATTTTATGTTCATTTTCAGCCCAAGAGTAGGAGGGATATTCTTCTGGAGTATGTGCAGAACGTACAGCCCGAGTTCATGGAGTTGTTCGTGAAGAGAGCGCCGCAGCAGGTTATTTCGAAAAGGAATTTCATTTATTTACTGTTATTTCATGAGTGTGTTTGTGAAAATGCCTCAATGAGTTTCTTTTTCGTCCTGTAATACTGTAATTCATGGGTTACAGCTTTTTCATTCTTTGCTAAGTTGTTTGCCTGATTAAGCAATCTATTCTCGAAGGAATGATGTTTGCGATCAATATCTTTATACTGTGATCATTCTGCTATAGGTAGTTGAAGCAATGCGCCAGACGGTGACAAATATGATTGGAACTCTACCTCCACAATTCTTTTCTGTGACAGTTACCACTGTAAGTGCTCTATGAATCTTGAAATTCCAACTAACAAGCATTGTTTTAGGTTGAAATGAACAAGATGGAGCATGGTCTTGTAGTGTATTTTGTGATGTTCGTCACATTTGCTTTGTTTCAGGTTGCCGAGAACTTGGCACAACTAATGTACAGTGTCTTGATGACTGGATATATGTTTAGGAATGCTCAATACCGGTTGGAATTGCAACAAAGTTTGGAACAAGTTGCACTTCCTGAACCACAAGAGAAAATTGTGAGTTCTGTCTGCATCCTTTCTCCACAATTGGCTTTTTCTTCATCGTGGGTCAGAATATAAGTGCATATAGTACTCGATTCTGGAAAGGAAAAGTTTCCCTTATTATTTATTTTCTTTGTAAGGAGGGAGCTATACATCAAAAGTTTTCTTGCTCTTTTTTATTTAGCTTCAGCTAATGAAGAGGGAACTTCAGGCTGCTAATGTCCACAGTCAATTTAACAGATAGCTAATATCAGTAGAGGAATCCAATTGCTGCAGTGCACAATGTTCATTATCTTGAAATTCTATAAATGAGGCTTAAAAGTGATTCGGATAAAGTTATTCGTCACGTAAATGGTCATAATTATTTTTAATTAGTTATTATTGCTCTAGACAAGGAGTTAACGTGTGAACCATCACAACCATATATCTATTTAGCCTTTTATTGGATTTATGGATTAGTGTTTAATGCTTAAGGTTTAGCAAATATTAAGCTTTAATTCCATAAATGGATCCACAATTAAATCCTCTGTGCCATTGATACATATCTTATATTGCATTCCCCCATAATTTTGTTTTGTACTCAACCTTAAGAGGAATGCACTTTTGATGAGATTTTCTCTGACATGCCATATGATGGTGAAGGATGCCCCAGATTATGCACCAGGCACACAGAAAAAGGTGTCAGGTGAAGTCATAAGATGGAACAATGTCTCAGGTGCTGAAACGATTGATGCAGTGAAATACATAGAGCTGCTTGAAGCAGAAATTGAGGAACTTAACCGGCAAGTTGGAAGAAAATCTGCATATGGACAGAATGATCTATTGGAATATTTGAAAACTTTGGAGCCTCAAAATATCAAGGTGAGAATCAATTTTGCTTAAATTAATGCAAGCATGAAGGAACAGTGACCATAAGCATAGTTTCAACTGATTATGATGCATAGTGACCATAAGGAACAGTGAATAAATATTTAGTAATAATAAAAGTAAGCTATTCAAAGGGAGGGAGATAATATTATCCCCTGGTTTCATGTCAACCAGCTCCTGAGTAATGAAGAGTGATTTGTATATGGGCCGAGTAGAATTTTCAGTTAACTCCTATTACTCTTAGACTATGCACAACTGGAAACCTGTCTTAAATTTTCTGTGAAATGCTGTTATATGATAAGTTAGTACACCTGAAATGAATTCTTGCAGGAGCTAACAAGTAGTGCCGGAGAGGATGTTGTGCTGGCTATGAACACATTCATAAAACGTCTGTTGGCAGTTTCTGATCCTAACCAAATGAAGGTAAGCAATGCTTTTTTGTTTTCTTTTAGCCTATACTAGAGTAGGGCTAAGAAGCACCGATACGTATACAAATGCGAATACGATACGGGGACGAAAATACGTCTATTTCAAAAAACATAGAATATGAATACGTTCAAAATACATTTACATATTAATAATATTTAATATTACTTAATATAAAACATAGATAAACTATCAAACCCCAACTAAAATAAAACTAGAGCTCATACTTTTTTAAAACCAGTTCATAAACATTTTAACACTGCCCGTTGACCTGGCTCAATGTTTCGGCTCATCCTACTAAAATAACCCTAGAGTATAAAACACCACAAAACCCTACCCTAACTCATCTACCTCTTGCCTCTCCCTGTTGCCTCCACACTCACAGCCATGTTTGCCGGCTCGAAGGTCCAGCACGCACAGAGAAGCAGCGGGAGGTGAGGCGTAGGTGCGAGAAATTAGGGTTTGAAATATTGAGTGTTGAATGAGTGATTTAAATTTAAGGTATAGACATATTTTATATTAAAAAAGCTATATACATATTTTATAAATCAAAATACGTATTTTGCACGTATTTTTATTTATTATTATTTAATTAAAAATACATTTTTATTTATTACTCCCTCCGTTCCAGTATTGTTGGCCGTGTTTGACCAAAAGTGTGAGTGTTTTATTGACTTTTGGGGCCAAGAATAATGAGACAGAAGGAATATTGTTTAAATAAAAATACGTATTTACACGTATTCGTATTAAATACATATTAAAACGGATACAATACCCATTTTGGCGTACTCGTGATTCATAGGAGTAGGGATTTACCTTCTAAATTGTAATTGTTGTTGTGGGTCAAGTGATCATTTTTTTTATTACTCCCACTATCCTACTATTTTTGGCCCAAAAAGTCAATAAAACGCTCAGAGGCCAAAATTTATGGGACAGAGGAAGTATTAAATTGACTATGTAATAATTTATAATCTTACAAAGAAAAATGATGCAACCTATGATATGATTCAGTACATTTCAACTTCGTCTTCAACAAATTTTTTAGATGGCAAAATTTAGTTTAATATTTTTAGGGAAAAGGTGAATAAATTTCTTTAGTGTTGGCATTAGGAAAACATACAACTCCAAAGTTTGTGTTGGAACAATTGTGTCCAAATTGAAAGTTTAATGATCCAATTATCAATACTTGAATACGAAATAATGTGTACAAATATATACATTAAATTAAACCATTTGCGTAGAAATCATCAATATATTATTTTCTCGTGTAGATAATGTATTAAATAATAGTAGTAGGTACTAGGTACGATATAGTATAGTTAGTTGAGTAGTATTTTAATATGACAGTATTGATTTCCATTATATAGCACAGAAGTCTGGACAGGAAAACTGATTCGTTGTTCTTTCTACTTTTGCCACTATTTTGTTATTCCACAGAGTTTTTAAATTTCAAGGTGTTGGACCATTTGCATCGTCATTTGTATTGACTGTGTATTATGTTTTAGTAGTTTTTTAATAATTGCGTTCTCTAAGTAAGTATATTCTTCAAAAACTACCCTTGCAATTTTCACGCTGTAGAATGGCATTGAGGAATTTTGATATGTTAGGTTAGCTTGGTGGCATTAATGGAAATGTGCCATGCATGTAATTGAGGCATTTTCTGAGTGGCTAAGTTCAAGACGCATAAGTCTTTTCAAACTAGCTTTTGCACATGCAATTATGTTGATATTTAGCATTTTTTTATTATGTTGATATCTAGTACATAATTTGTACAGACGAGCGTAACAGAGACAAGTGCTCCTGAACTCGCAAAGCTACTTTATTGGCTTATGGTGGTTGGTTACAGTGTCCGAAACATTGAAGTTCGATTTGACATGGAACGAGTTCTCGGTACTTCTCCAAAACCTGCAGAGCTTCCCCCCGGTGAAAGCATTTAGGTGAGTTGAAGATTCAAATGATGCCAGAATCTGGAATTTGGATCTGGAGTAGCAAAATTTACCAAACTTCTTTTTTATTATTGAGGTAGTAATTAAACTGTCACTGTTCTCGCCAATACAACAAACAGTTACGACGATGGCCTCAAATACCTGACTATATTATGTGCCTTGAAGAACACGGATTCATGATAAGTTTGTTAAGATTTTGTAGCCTAGCGAAACATGAAGTGAATTTAATTTAACTTATGGCCCTTGTTATCAAAGTCTTATAGTTCCTCAAGATCTGCTATCCAACTGTATGATGTTCAACGCTTCCTGCACTTTGTATCCAATCATATGTTGGTGCTATTAGTCCCGATGCTCGTATTTCGTGTGGGTTTTGATTTTTGTAGTTGTTGCAAATGATATATGTGTAGTTCAGCTTTTGAAGCACCATGGTTTGACAGAAATGATGCATTTAGGTTTTTCATTCACTTCCTTTTATACCCTTGCTGGTGTTCATATTTTATTTGGGTTTGGATTTTTTGAAGTTACTGAAACCAAAGCAAGGATATTTCTGCAGTTTGTCTTCTAAAGTAGTGGAGTAGTATATGCAGTCAAAGTTTCACGACCAAAAAAATTTGAAGCATGAAATTTATGCTTTTGAAAGTCCAATAGCAAAGCACCATGGCTTCAGAATGATGCATTTGTTATAACGTATAATCTATATATATGTAGATTTGATCTCAATACCTTTATAATAAAAGGTATACAATGAACATTAGAGCAACAAGATAATTTGAATATTGAACAATTCATAATATAGATGTACAAACTGAATTTATTTAGTACTAAAATTTTGTCCAATTATGTCAAATATTTATTATTACAAAATTAAAATCACAACAAAATCTAACTACAAATACTAATGACTTCATATATATATATTATGAAGTTTTATCAATATACACATATGTTTAAATAGTTATATAATATTATCTTATTTGTTAATTTTAATGTGTTGTTATAAATTAATAAAAAGTGACCCTTTATAAAATAAGAAATAATTTGAATTAGGTAAAATAAATCGAAGTTATTGTTTCAAATCGTTGATCACGGTTCTCAAATTTTGAAACTGTAACCGAATTGCCATTAACATAGTCACAATTGAGAATAAGACTATCGATTACGGTTGTAAAACCGCTGAATAAAATCAGATTACAATATTTTAATTTCTTTAAATATCTTTATGCATAAATTATTTGTAAATAAATAATCTTGTGCATAGCACGGTGGAATAACTAGTGTAAATTAAAACACCCAACAAAAGATTCACACTTAAAATGAAACTAGATTTATCGGCAATGTGATAGTAATATCTTGTTTATAATATACTTGAAAATCATTCAAATCATATATGTGGTAATAAATTATTAATGAGTTAATGTATGTAGTGAATGAATCAAATGCATTAGCTTCACAAGTCTTAATTAAAATTAAATTTGACATGCTTATTTTGTTAAATTATTGATTTAAATTAATTATTTCATAAATTAATATATAATCACATATTGAAACTGACGGTTTTGAGAATTATAGCCATTTGGCCCATCCTTGAAGGTTCGGTTCTGATTTCGAAATTGAGAAGAGTCAATTCCTCAGTATTTTAAATTTTGTATATCTTTGATTCAATTTTATTTTTTTATGTTATACATATGATTTTTATTTATAAATTTATAAAATTATATTTTAATTTGTAAATTCATGTAAAAATAAAAATTATTTAAGATCGTTAGAAACAGAAACTGTGAACAAATCTACTAGAAACATGAGCAAATTTATGTTTGTAAAATAGAATATTTTTGGAGTGATTTTATAATTTAAATTTTATATATATATGTATATTTTAAAATAGAGTTCTTGTATTCCTTTGGACAGAATAATTACTTCGTTCTAAAAGAGAGGACTCGGGACTTTACAATTTAAATTCGAAAGTAAATAGGAAAAAAGAGGAAAATATATTCATCGTCTACCTAAAACTTTAGTTTAAAAAAGCCCCAACAACGACAATAGGAAATGAGTGAAATAGTAGCAGAACAAAAGGATTTTATTTATTTACTTATAAAACTATTGGATTTGAGTTAAATGATATACATGCATGAATTAAAGAAGGCATGGGATTAAAACCTTATAGTGGTTGATCTATCATGCATATATTTCACCCACACAATACACGTGTGTATATCAGTGTTACATAATATACTAGTATATGGTAAATATAAGATCGTCCACTACGCGCTGAACACAATTTAATGTGCACGTGACTAATATGAGAATAACACGTCAGCATAAGGGTTACTATAAATTTTATTTTATTTTTATTTTTTATTTAATAATATTTTATTATACTTCAATCAATAAATTATAATTAAAAATAGTAATAAACTATTTATAAAAATTTTAATATTTATTTTAAAATATATCTCATCTTTTATGAGCGTATTATTCCACCCGCGGGAAAGATCGATCATTTTTTTATGGTAAATATATAATATTATCTTGTTTTGAAATGGGACATTAATTAAAACTCAATCTCTGATCTTCTTATTATTAATAAAAGTTGGGAATTAGGCACTCACCAAAAGACTTTATTTAGTGCGTTAAATCAAAACCTTTAATAATGGAGGATCCCTTTAATCATGCAAAATTTCCAAAGTGCGCTCCTTTGTAATCAACCGCAATCATTTATGCTTACTTATTTATAATCTCATGTACACAAATATAATCATTTTAAAGTGTAGTTAATTAGCTAGGCTATAACCTTCCTACCTACCCCCATCCCACTATATATTTACTTTATTTTCTTAAAATGACATCTCGTCTAATTAATATGCAACAACCATTAGTTATTACTACTAAATACACCAATTGTTGAAGTGGCAACAACAAAGAAGATCACAATTTTCTTGGTTATTTTGTATGTATTTGAAAAAAGTAACCACCTTGAATTTATTAGTATCATGTGGAGACTGTTTCTGGACTTTGTTGGAAGAAAATGGTCGAGATCGGAAAGTCCACCATATCATTTTGCTTTTACACAACTGTAGATGAATATTTGCTCGAAAATGATTGGAAATTTGGATAATATATATTTTATATCGTAGTAGACTAGTAGTAGGGATGACAGCGGGTACAGATAGTAACTATTCATATTCATACCCGTCAGAAAAAATCGTACCCGCCCCGCAAACCCACTACCCACAAAATATAATTCAAATCATAAAAATAAATTTAATTTAAATAAAAAAATTATTAACACAAATTAAAAAAATTGTAACACAAATTTGAAATATGAAAATTAAAATTAAATTTAAGGTATAAGAAATATAATATATTAATCCCTCCGTCTCACTAAACTTGACACATTTTTTTTGGGACGTCCCACTAAGCTTGACATACTCCAAAAATAGCAAAAAATATCTTTTCAAAAAGTTGTAGACCCTACCACCTTTATAACTTTTACATTACTTTATACACTCTCCTTAATAACCGTGTCGGAAAAAAAGATGTCAAGCTTAGTGGGACGGAGGGAGTATTAAATAAAAATATAATTAACATTAGATGTGTAGATGGATGTTTCACGGGTATATCGCAGATATTTTTTTAGGTATTTCACGGGTATTTTCGCGGGTATTTGACGAGTAATTTTCGCGGGTATATGAGTTTCGCGGGTATGGATAAAAATTATCCAGACTCATCCTCACGAACTAAATGAATATTAAATTCAACTCACCAACCTACCCGTGGATATCAAATCCCTCTCAAACCCGCTCCTATTAAGGTCGGGTATCCGAGGGTATCGGGTACCCGCGGGTAAATTGTCATCCCTAGTATTGGGGCGGATCCAGAGTGCTAGGGTCAGTTGAAGCACTTTCCATCGAAAAATTTTAAAAAAGATATTTAGTTTCTGTTGTCGACAATTTTTTGGCATAACATCCTTCTCCATAACACGAATAGCTTTCCTTATCATTCCAATCACTCAAGAATTAGTCGCGTTAAATTGTCAATCGTCTCGTCGGTGAATAACTTGTGACTGTGTAAGATTTATAGAGAAAGAAAAGTAATACAATTATGATGTAAGTAAGAGGTTAGAAAATAAGAAATAATTAACGGTATTGGTGGAGCAATTAGAGTACTCTAAAGGAGAAATTTTGCATCGGCCGCTGCGGTCTTCATAAGTAGTAATGACTTTGCGATAATTGCTCTATTTTATTAATTAATTTCTGTAGCCACAAATTAAGTTGGCTGACATACGACTCTTTCTTTCTTGATTTTTATTTGTTTTGTGATTTGATTACTCTAACTTACTAGCATTATTAGAAGTAACACCTAATTGTGGTTATAATAGTTATATATATGATGATGGATTATTGTTTGTGCATTTATTATTATAGGGACATGTTGATGAATTATTGTCATACATATGTGTAACAAGAATTAGCAATATTTGAGAGTGTAAACAATTTCTTGATACGTATATATATTATTATGAAAATTATTACACCTTCAAATGCTACTAGTTTTGTTTACATGTATTATTTTTGTAACATGCACGCATGATATAATTATTCATTCTTATGCAACTAGTAGAATCTTTTGTTCTAGTGTAAAAGCATTTTTGTTGCCGGTGATTATTAGACCTCATATTAAATTCAACTCTAAGTTGTGTTTACTTACTATATATTTTAAATGAGCTATAACAAAACAAAAAAAAACTAAAATTTTTATATTATCCTTTTCATTTAATTTCAATCATTTAATCTTCCTCATTTTCGTATCCTTAGTTCTCAACTTAAGGTATTATAACCTCATTTGGAGTGAGAATCAGAAATTAATAGTATCAGTTAAAATTTTGGGGTCAGAATTAACATCATCTTCAATTGTAGAGACTTTAACAAGAAATTAACATAATTTGATCAATGGCAAATACTTGGACCTTAAAAATCCAATTCGAATCTTCAATTAATAATGATGTCACATCTTCAATTACATTCATAAATTCATAAGAGTTGACATAATTAATGATTAAAAATATATAAAATATATTCCATCCGTCCCAATAAACATGACACAGTTTATATTTTAAATGAGTGTATTAAAATAATAAATTGTGTCAAGGGACAGAGGTAGGACATTTTTTATATACACTACAAAAACGCATTTTATAGTAACAGAATAGTGACGGAAAAATTTTACGTTTCTAAATTTTAACGGATTAACAACGGAATTGTTGTTCAATTTTTAGTAACGGAATTAGTGACGGAATAATCCGTTAATAAAATTTAGTAATAAAACTTTTTATTACAATTCCGTTACTAAAATTGAAAAAACTATTTTGAAAACGAAAATTTCGTTACAATTCCATTGTTATATAGTAACAGAATATATTTTGTTGTTAAATTTTTTTAGCAACCATCGATATTACTATTAATAAATCCGTTACTAACATTTTTGGTAAATAAATTTTTTATTTTAGTAACGAAAAATTCCGTTACTAAATTAAAAAAAAATTATAATATATACCTGTTCGATCGTCAATTTTTAGAGTGATTTTACGATGATAAAATAAAGAATAGGATGGACACATGATTTACGTGGTTCGATCGTTGATTAGATCTACGTCCACGGAGAGAAGAGAGCCTTTATATTGATATTGAGTTCTTGAGAGTAATAATACCAAAAAATCGTCCTTAATCTAGTTTTTAGAGACTGTATTTATGGGTAACTAGTGGTAGTTACGGCAGATCCGAGATCGTGGGGCGGACCAAGTTTCTGGGCTTTTGGGCCGAGGTGGCTGGGCGTGTTGGGCCCTCTTAGGCCGAGCTGCTGGGCTTTTGGGCCGAGGTGGCTGGGCGTGTTGGGCCCTCTTGGGCCGAGCTGCTAGGCTCTTGGGCCGAGGTGCTCTTGGGCCTGTTAGTGGGGCTATATCCTATCACATCCCCCCCAAAGGAGCAGGAGCGAGGACGAAGTTTGGCCGAGTTTCTTTCAATAGATGATGTCGAAATTTGGCCGAGCTGCTGTCAGTAGGCGAAGTAGAGCTGTGACCGAGCTTCTTTTTGTAGATGAGGTCGATGTTTCTGCCGAAGTGAAGATCTGGACGAGGTGAAGATCTTATTGTCTCCGAGGTCGAGGTGGTAATTTTGTTGGATGGTGGAAGACAGCTGTTGTAGGGAGTTCCATGGGACACGCGTCGACTGCTTATTGGTGCATACGAAGAGGCGGGATTTTGAAAAAGGCGGTTGGAAAAAGGCGGAAGTGATGTCTATAGAAGCTTGCTTTGTACGCTCATATTCACTTTCTGCCATTTCTGAAATTCTCTCATACTTTCTGCAAGAAAAATCTTCCAAAAAGCTTTCTGCCTTTCCGCCGCCGTCAATCTCTGTTCCAGCACTTTAGTCGAAAGTTCTTTTGACAAGTAAGTTATCTTCGTTTTTGAAATTGGCTTCTTCTTCATCTCTCTCTCCTATCGATATAGATGTAGAAAATGTAGAGTCTTCTTCGCCGCCTAGGATTTTTCTGGCGGGGGGAATTACGGTGAGGGTTTTTACTCGAGCTGCTGTTCCTCCTGGCCTTGAAGTTGTAGAATTTACTCCTTTAGTCGGGTCGGATGCTTCCCTCGAGTACTCCTCTACTATGAGCGAGTCTCATATGTTAAATCTGCTCGCAAGTATTGTTTTCCGGAGTCTGTGGAGATGGTTTTACCTCGGGCGGAGGATAGGGGTAGCTCGCCGCCCGTAGGTTTTTTTACCATTTACGAAGAATATCTTCACTTCGGTCTTCGTTTTCCTTTGCACTCCATTTTTGTTGCATTCTTAGATAAATTCAAGCTTCCTTTAGGTCAGTTAGCGCCGCCCTCCATTAAGCAAATTATAGGTTTTTGTGTGGAGGTCGGTCACCGAGGTGGTTTTTTTGTATAGACAGCCTGCTTAGATTTTTCCGAGTTAAGCGCGGGCCTACGGGGTGGGTTTACCTGTCCCCGGTAAATAAATTCAAGTTAGAGACCCCGTCCAAGGTGACGAACTGGCAGAAGAAGTTCTTCTTCTGCTGAGCTGCGGGGGTGCCTTTGAATGCTTGGTCGAAGGCCAAGTTCGGACCCCAGGTCACCGAGGAGCCCGTCGGCGAGCTCAAGATGGGCTTGGCGGACCTCGGCTCAATCAAGAGGGAATACGCCGAGGCCGAGCTGTCGAAGTATGGGCTAAGTCCATACGATGCTTCTGCCGACGTGGATCCAAGTGAGGTCCCGTTCTTATGTGCTGAGTGATGGCGTTTAGCCGAGCTGAACGCTGATGTGCTTTAACTTTCTATTTGCAGTGAACCCTGAAGCACTCCAAGCAGCTTTGAAGAGGAAGAAGAAGAGGGCGAGGACCTCTTTGGCTGCCGAGGAGACACCGCGCCGTTCGTCGGCGGCTACTGCCGACCTGCCTCCGCCGATCATAAATGTGGATTCACCTCGGAGGGAGGTGGTGGGTAGCTCGGGGGCTCAGGTCTCCGGTTCGGGCGCTCCTCAAGGGATATCGTTTCCCGAGGTGAGTGCATATTTGATGCCTTTCTTCTTTTCCCCTTCTTGTTTTGTTTTTTGTTTGTTTTGTGTTACCGTGATGTGTCTTTGTGTAGGAGGCGGACATAGCGATGGGTGGGCTGAAGGCCCTGGCGAACTTCGTCGCTGTCGGGGTCGAACAGTTTCGGAGCTTGTCCGCCGAGCTCGAGGCAGCGAGGGCCGAGGCGGTGAAGGCGGCGAGTCAGGAGGCCAAGACTCTCTCTGCTCTAAAGGATGCAGAGAGAAAGGCGGCCGGCCTGGAGGCCGAGGTCACCGAGCTGAGGGCCGAACTGGCCGGAGAGCGGGAGAAGATGAGCCGTGCTGCGGCTGAGCAGGGCGGTGTGCTCCGGGCCGTCGCTGAGCGGATTTTCCGCTCCAAGTACTTCAGCAACGCAGTCGTGCAGTTGGTGGGCGCCATGAGCACTCCGATTACTTCGGCAACAATCGATCGTATCGCCGAGGACTACCCTGACCTTGAAAAGGCCAAATACGGGTACGAGGTGGTGTCTGAGGAAGATATGTTGCGGGAGTACGCGGAAGTGCTTGTGGAGTGCACTTCGGCTGTCCCCATGGTGGAGAGGCTGGCGCAGCAAAGGACCCTACTTTCCGAGAAGGCAGTTCGGCATTACCCTGTGGATAGGGATGATAAGCTCGAGGCGGTGATTGCCGAACTGCGTCAGGACTCGGCGGGAGGAGGCCAGGAGGGCGGCGCCGAGGAGAGGCGAGGGGGCGGTGCTGACGACGAGGTCGGTGCTGAAGGCGCTTAGTTTGTTTTTTTTTTTTTTTAGCTTGTACTTCGTCGCCACTAGGGCGGCGCTTTTCCACAGTATATAAAATACCCTTTGATGAATTGTGCCTGTTTTTGTTGTAGCCATCTCTTAACTTCGTCGACACTTCACATTTTGAACAAGAAATATACACACTTCGTCGGGCTGTTGAGGCTGCCGAGGTCGAAGCTTCGTGCTGGAAAAGCCGAGCTGCTAACATCGAGATCGAGGCTGAAGCGAAGCTTCGAGTAGCTCAGGAGAAGCTCGACGAAGAGCATGCTAGATTTTTGGAGCTCGATGAAAAATATAAGCAAGCTACGGAGGATATCCAAACCTTCAAGGCTATGGTCGAAGAGCATACAGAGTACGAGGACCTCATCCATAAGAGCGGGCGATTGACCATTTACGAGGTTCAAACGCAGATTAAGGAAGTTCGTGCTCGAATAAGGAAGTACATAGAGAAATACGGCGAGGACTCCTGGCAGGTGCGCGAATAGGAAGACGCGCTTCTCAAGCTGGGGTCCATGTACAAGACCGTTCTGAACCGGAAGCCGAAGTTGAAAAGATGGGTGCAGTCCAAGAATGCCCAGCTCGATTCGACTTTGCGGGACTTTTTGGAGGGTAACTTAGCAGGCGTGCACCCCCCCAGTGCGGCCTTAACTCGGGAACAAACTCAAGCCATAATGTCCCGAGGTGGTGGCCGGCGTGCTTCTGGGGGCCGAGGTCGAGCTGCTTCGACGGGTCGGGGTCGAGGAAGGGTCTTCAGCCGCGGTCAAGGGATGGCTTTCCTAGACTCGGTGCTTAGTCCTGGTGCTGGCTCAAGCTCGGGTCCGGGCTTTGAAGAGAAATACCTTAGCTTTAGTAAGCCTTCGGGCTCGGACCCTCCTCCTTAATGTAATATTTTGTTTAAGTGAAATAAAGTTTTATTTTTGTTGCATCATTACTTCTCTAAAGTTTTTCTCGATTGTATGATCAAGTTTGCTTCAAGATTGTGTAATAACTAATTTGGACTCGTAATTACTTCGTCTAATGCCGAAATAAAATCTTTAAGTAGCTACTTCGTCTTTAGACGAAGTTAAAGCTTTTAAACGGCTACTTCGTCTGAGGACGAAGTTGAAGCTTTAAGTAACCACTTCGTCTGAAGACAAAGCTTGGGTTTTTTTTAAATAGCGACTTCGTTTACGAACGAAGTTTAGGCTTTCAGATAGCAACTTCGTTTAAAGACGAAGTTTAGGCTTTCAGATAGCCACTTCGTTTAAAGACGAAGTTTAGGCTTCTTGTTTGTCGAATTTTATCGATAGGAGTGGTCTCCTTACGCGCGTTTAGGTGCTACTCCAAAATTGGAGTTTTGCTTGATTTGGACTCGAAATAATAAAGAACATATACTATAAAAGACTAAACATAGAAAATTCTGAACTTTTATAAATAATATTCTTTCAAATGGGAAATGTGCCAAGTTCGGGGTACTGACTCCCCAGATAAATGGGCGAGCTTGTATGATCCTTTGCCGAGGACTTCTTGGATTCGGTAGGGTCCCTCCCAAGTGGCTTCCAATTTGCCGAGCTTGCCTGCCTTACTAACTTCGTTATTCCTGAGTACGAGGTCGCCCTTTTGAAACTGCCGATGCTTCACTCGGTTATTATAATACCGAGCTACTTGCTGTTTATACCGGGCTTCTTGTACATAGGCTTGTTCTCGTTTTTCTTCCAACAAATCTAAGTTAGTTCGGAGTCTCTCTTCATTATCTTGGGAGGCGAAGTTAAGTGTTCGGGGGCTCGGTAGGCCGATCTCTACTGGGATTACTGCCTCAGTGCCGTAGATGAGGCTGTATGGAGTTTCTCCATGGGATGTCCGGGGAGTAGTTTGGTAGGACCATAAAACTTGTGGTAGGTTTTCTGCCCAATCTCCCTTAGCCTTGTCGAGGCGGGTTTTTAACCCTTTGACTATTGTTCGGTTCGTGACTTCGGTTTGGCCGTTTGCCTGAGGGTGAGCTACCGAAGTGAACTTCTGCTGGATATTGAGTTCGTCGCACCATTCTATGAATATCTTGTCCGTGAATTAGGTTCCATTATCTGAGACGAGGACGTGGGGTATGCCGAAGCGACAGACTATGTTTTTCCAGACGAAGTTGAGGGTTTTTTTGCTTGTAATCTTTGCTAGAGGTTCGGCTTCTACCCACTTCGTAAAATAGTCAATTGCCACTAGGAGGAATCGTAACTGGCCAAGAGCTTGCTCAAGCGGGCCAACGATGTCTATTCCCCATTGCATGAATGACCATGGACTTTGCATGCTGGTCAGCTCGGTTTGAGGTGTCCTTGTTACTGCTGCATGGAGCTGGCACTTCGGACACTGCTTGACGAGGTCGATTGCGTCTTGAAGCATGGTCGGCCAATAATATCCCCATTTCATGACCTTTCTAGTTAAGACCCGAGCTCCGATGTGACTGCCACAGGATCCTTCGTGTACTTCGTGTACTTCGTGTAATACGTAGTTTGCTTGGTTGGGTCCCACGCACCTTAGAAGAGGTTGAAGGTACGACTTCCTGTACAGTACTCCCCGGTCTAGAATATACTTGACTGCTTTTCTTTGAAGCTTCCGAGCTTCGGTCTTATCAGCAGGGAGTTCGTCTCTTTCTAAGTAATTACGAAGATGTGTCATCCAATTCGGTTCGTCATTGGTCACCATATTTATTTCGGCCTCGTCTATACTTCGAGTTTGTACTTCTTCCATAGGAGAGGTTGTGGATGATGATGCGAGTTTGCTTAGTGCGTCAGCTCGGTCATTATCACCTCTCGGGATTCGTATCAACTCGAAGTATGAAAAGCTTTGTTGTAGAGTTTTGACCTTGTGGAGATATTTCTTCATCCGCTCACCTCGTGCTTCGTATCTGCCTAGCACGTGACTCACTATAATTTGGGAGTCACTGTGGACTTGGACAGTTCGTAGCTGAAGAGCTTGCGTAAGGCGAAGTCCGGCTATTAGGGCCTCGTATTCTACTTCGTTATTCGTCGTCGGGAAGTTGAACCGTAGAGCATAAGTGATTTTCTTTCCTTCCGGACTGACGAACAAAATTCCGGCTCCACTTCCTTTATGGCCTGATGCTCCGTCCACATAGATCTTTCAACAATCTATTGGAGGTGATTTTGGTGCTTCCTCTTGGATGTTATCCTTGACAGGTTCAGTGGGCTTCGGCGGTTCCGCGAATACTGCTTCTACTAGGAAGTCTGCTAATGCTTGTCCTTTGATGGCCTGTCGAGGTGCGAATGAGATCGTATGTTCTCTGAGCTCTACCGCCCACTTGGCAATTCGTCCCGAAGCTTCAGGCTTTGTGAGTACTTGCCGGAGTGGAAGGTCGGTCAAGACTTGTATTGGATGAGCGTGGAATTATGGTCGAAGTCTCCTTGCGGCGTTCACTAGAGCAAGCGCGATCTTCTCCAGGGGTTGGTACCTCGTTTCTGGTTCTTTTAGTGCTCGGCTTATGAAGTAGACGGGTAATTGCCGAGGTCCTTCTCGTACTAGGACAACGCTTATTGATTCGTCCGAGGCGGCGAGGTATAGAGAGAGGACTTCGCCTTCCTTTGGGACGGATAAGGTGGGTAGATTTGCGAGGTACTTCTTTAAGTTCTCGAAGGCTGACTTGTGCTCTTCGTTCCAGTCGAAGTTCTGAGCCTTCTTTAGAATCTTAAAGAATGGGAGTTGCTTCTCGGCGGCTTTAGATAGGAAACGGCTCAGTGCGGCCAAGCAGCCCGTCAGTCTGTGCACGTCGTGAATAGACTTCGGTACTTGCATCTCCTGGACAACTTTAACTTTCGCTGGATTGGCTTTTAGTCCTTCGCGAGAGACCCAACACCCTAGGAACTTTCCGGACTGGACCATGAAAGTACATTTTCCCGGGTTTAACTTCAGGTTCACTTCGCGGAGCAGGTTGAAGACGACCTGGAGGTCGTTTAGGCAAGTGTTAACTTCCTTGCTTTTGACGACTATGTCGTCGACATATACTTCAACGATCTGACCGATGTGAAGTTCGAATATTTTGTCGACCATCCTTTGGTATGTAGCTCTAGCGTTTTTAAGTCCAAAGGGCATTTTCTTATACGCGAAAATGCCGAAGTCCGTGACGAAGGCTGTCTTCGGAGTGTCTTCGGTGCTCATGAGAACTTGATGATAGCCCTTGTATAGGTCTAGGAAACTGAACACCTCGTGACCAACGAGGGCTTCAACCTTCTTGTCGATGTTGGGGAGAGGGTAGCAGTCCTTTGGGCAGTGTTTGTTGAGGTCGGTATAATCGACACACATGCGCCATCCTCCTCCTTGTTTCTTCACCATTACGGGGTTCGCCAACCACGTCGGATATTTCACCTCGAACAAGATATCAGCTTGTTGTAGCTGGCGTATCTCGTCATGGATCACCTGGTTTCTCTCGGCCGCAAAGGCTCGTTGTTTCTGCCGAACTGGTTTCACCTCGGGGTCGATGTTGAGGTGGTGAGTGATAACGCTTGGTGATACTCCAGTCATGTCTAAGGGTCACCAAGCGAAGATGTCTCTGAATTCCCGAAGTAGTTGGACAACTTGACTTCGGAGTTCGCTTCCTCCAACAAACCCTACCTTGACGACCTTGGATACGTCGTCTTCGTATAGTACGACGTCTTCAACTGGCTCCGCAGGAGGTGACGTCGATTCCATCTCGGGGTTTTGTAATTGCTATGCTTGAGGATGCTGCACCACGGAACCTCGGAGTGCGATCTGCATGCACTCCTTAGCTTGTGTTTGGTTTCCTCTAAGCATAATCATCCCGTTCTTAGATGGAATCTTGATTGTTAGGTGGTAGGCCGAGCAGACCGCCCTTGTCGCTATCAGCCAATCTCTTCCCAAGATGATGTTGTAGGGAGAGTTGGCTTTGACGACGAAGAAATGGATTATCTTTGTGGAAGATAACGGACTCCTTCCAACTGTTACGAGGAGAGAAATAGTACCATCCGTTGAGGTTTCTTCTTGTGTGAAATTCTTCAACGGGACATGTGCTGGTTTTAAGCGTGCTTCTTCGATGTCGAGTTTATCGAAGCAGTTCTTGAAGAGCACACTCACCGAGGCTCCGCTATCGATGAACACTCGGTGAACCAATTTATTGGCCACCACAGCTTCGATGATGGTAGCGTCTTGATGAGGCACAGTATGGGGGACTGGGTTGTCGCTCGAAAAGGTGACGACCTCGTCCTTTTTGAACCTTTTTTGTGAAGGTTCTTCTTTTGGTTGACTTCGGGCCTCGGCTTTTAACGAGGACTTCGTTACGCCTTGAGGTAGCCCGGTGATGGCAGCGATGACTCCGTCGTATTGAGGCTGGTCTTCGTCTTCGTCCTCGTCATCGTGCTTTGACTTCTTGTCTTGATGGGGATAGCAATTTTCCCCTCCTCTATTTTTACTTCGTTTGTTTTTCCCTTGAGGTCGTGTGTCTTGCTGGCTACGACCTCGGTATTTGCCGAGGGTACCATCTCGCACTAGGTGGTCTATGTCTGAGGTGAGATTTCGGCAGTCCTCGGTGTCATGGCCGTGGTCATCGTGAAATTTGCAGTACTTGTCCCTGGATCGTCGCTTCGACCCACTTCGGGATAATGGCGGCGGCTTCTGGAATAAGTTCGCGTGAAGCTCGTATATTTTGGCACGGGGCTTCGTCAGCGAAGTGAGCTGACCTTGGTCTTGGTTGGTCCGAGGTCCGAGGCGGGATGCCAGCGGACCTCGCTGTATCCTATCAAGGGCACCTCGTCGGTTCTGCCCATGATCAACACGTTCTTCCTTTCTTCTCTTGTCGTGACTTTCAGGTCGGTCTACCGCCCTTTTTCTACTATCAGCCTCGTCTGCCTCGGCAAATGTATCAGCAATCCTCCATAGCTTTTTGGAAGTTTGAGGGCGCTCTTTTACGAGCTCCCTGAAGAGAGTGCCGGAGTGAGTGGCATTTTGGAATGCCGAGATGAGGACGTCGTCTGATAGGCGGTCGATCTTAAGGCTCTCATTATAGAACCTAGCCAGGAAGTCGGTAATTGATTCTCCTCGTCCCTGTCTTAGAGTAAGGAGCTGTGCCGAGCTGATCTTGGCTTCGGCTTTTTGGAAGAAGCGTCGTTCAAAGGCATCTAGTAGGTAGGTGTACGATCCTATGCTGCGGCGTGGGAGGTTGTCGAACCATTTACGTGCATTGTCTATCAGCAGTTCGGGGAAGACTTTGCACATGTAAACGTCTTCAGCAAGCCCTTGGTTCAACATGTTGTACTGGTACTGTGACAAGAAGTTGTTGGGGTCACAAGAACCGTTATAGGGTTTGATTGGTGGCACCCTATATGTTGATGGGAGCGGAGTGTAGTGTATTTTGTTGGTGAAAAGGGTAGCGATTCGACTGTAGACAGTGAATCTCCCCTCTCTGTGGTTATCCTCGTCACGTCGGGAAGGACCGGCGTTTCGACGAGGTGATGCCGAACCACGTCTGTAGTCATCTTCGTCACGTCGGGACGAACCGACGTTTCGACGAGGTGACGTTGAACCACGCCGAGGTGAAGCGAGGTTATTGTTTTCTCGGCGATTACGCTGTCGTTGGGGAAGTTCGTCGTTTCTTTCCTCAACAATTTGGAGGCTCGAGGGCCGAGGTTGCTGTCGCGGTGGTTCAGTTTTGTCTGCTTCGTCTTGACTTCGTTGCCGATGTTGTTCGGCGAACTTAAGGAAGTCTTGTTCATGGAGGTCTAGGTACGCTTTAAGTGCGTCTCCGAGCTGAGGCTGGAGCGCGGTGTTCTCCTGTTGGTGATCTTGATTTAGCCCTTCGCTACTGATAGAATCATTAGATCGGTTCGAGTGGACGTCTTCCACGTGACCGTCAGGAGTTCGGCGGATCACGGGCTGCCTATCGGGTTGTACTTGGCGCACATCCCCTTCGTTGGTGGAGGTACGAGGTGGATTGGCGGGTAGTTCAGCCTGGTTCTGTTTTCCCTTGGCGGCAGCAGCTATGGCGGAGCGGGTATATTTCACCATTGTATCTTCACTCAGAAAGCGTTGATCGATTTCACAGAATTTATATGGTTCCCACAGACGGCGCCAGTGTTCGATCATCAATTTTTAGAGTGATTTTACGATGATAAAATAAAGAATAGGATGGACACAGGATTTACGTGGTTCGATCGTTGATTAGATCTACGTCCACGGAGAGAAGAGAGCCTTTATATTGATATTGAGTTCTTGAGAGTAATAATACCAAAAAATCGTCCTTAATCTAGTTTTTAGAGATTGTATTTATGGGTAACTAGTGGTAGTTACGGCAGATCCGAGATCGTGGGGCGGACCAAGTTTCTGGGCTTCTGGGCTTTTGGGCCGAGGTGGCTGGGCGTGTTGGGCCCTCTTGGGCCGAGCTGCTGGGCTCTTGGGCCGAGGTGCTCTTGGACCTGTTAGTGGGGCTATATCCTATCAATACCCTAAATCTTGAACCAGCACTATGGACCAGCACTATGTGTGAAGATATCCTTAATATAATAAAAAAAAATATATCCCACCATTGAGCAAAAAACATATTATTCGCTCAAAACCTCATCATTTACACATAAGAATTAATCCACAACTTCATTTAAAAGAAACCACATTAGTTTTGTCATATTAAATTGTCCAGAAAATTAATCGTCATACCTGTTTCTTATTTCTTTATCTTTACACTTTGAGTCAAAAATGTTAGGTAAATTACTATATATGATTAGACTCTTGTTCTAAAGTCAAAACAACCAAGAAGAGGTAGACGTAGGTATATTTATATATATAGCACAAGCTACTCCACATCTTTCAAATTCTACATCCCATTTCTTCTTTCTAACTTCACACCCATTAATCCATTCCTATCTCAAAACCAAACCTTCAATCCAAGAAAATGGAAATGGAGGCTGAAATAATCTCCAAAGAATACATCAAACCATCCTCACCCACTCCTCTCCAAAACAAAACCTACACTCTCTCCTTACTCGATCAAATCGTACCTCCCATCTACGTTCCTCTCGTTCTTTACTTCCCCATTAAAGAACATCACTCCATCTCCACCAACTCCGATCAACTCAAGCACTCCCTCTCCTCCACCCTCTCCCTCTTCTACCCCTTAGCCGGTAGAATCAAAGACAAACTCTCCATCGACTGCAACGACCAAGGAACCCTCTTCGTCGTCGCTAAATTCTCCTACCCCCTCTCCGATTTCCTTCAAAACCCTAGCTCTGCCGCCTCCCGCCGCCACATCCCTACCCTCCTCACATGGGCCGAGCCTGGCCCCGGCTCGGAGGTCGCCATGGTCCAACTCAACCGCTTCTCCTGCGGCAGCATCGCGCTTGGCACCCTCTTCCTGCACAAAGTTGCCGACGGCGCTGCAATCGGAAACTTCATGAAATCCTGGGCGGCAGCATCACGCGGTGATGCTGCTCAAGATTTGGCGCTACCGGACTACGCGGCACGTTCCCTCTTCCCTGCAAACGAGAGCATGCAGAGGGAGAAGCACCTCTTCTCCGCCATGAAGCGGTACTTTGGGTTCGGGAAGACGGCGATGAGGCGCTACGTGTTCCCCGCAGCGTCTATATCCAGGCTCCGAACCCAAATTACAGACCCGGATCCGCAGAAGCAGCGCCCGACCCGGGTCGAGACCGTTTCAGCGTTCCTATGGAAATGCTTCATGGCGGCCTCCACCGCTGCTTATAACAGCAGTGTTAGCAAAGAGCAGCGGCGGCCGTCGCTGGTGACCCATGGCGTCAACATGCGGCGGAAGGCCGAGCCTCCGCTCCCGGAGCAAAGCTTCGGGAACTACGTGTGGCTCGTGCCGGCGTCGGCGTCGGCCTCCGGCGAGGATGATGATGGCGAAGGTATGATGAAAAAGCTGTTCTACAAAGTGAGGGAAAGTATAAGTAAAGTGGATGTGGAGTTTGTAAAGAGGATGCAGGGGGAGGATGTGGGGTTTGAAGGGTATTGCAAGAATCTGGAGGAATCGCTGAGAGGATTCCCCGACAAGGCGGAGTACTTGGCGATCTCCAGTTGGTGCAATTTCGGGCTGTACGAGGTGGACTTCGGGTGGGGGCGGCCGGCGTGGATGAGCAAGTGCGACGGTGGGAGTGAGGTGGAATGGCCTTACATCAATGTGCTTTGGTTGATGGATAGTAAAGAAGGGGATGGGATTGAAGCGTGGCTAACTCTTGAGGAACGTTGCTTTCAGGAGTTTGATAAAATTCAAGAAATTAGTGAATTTGCATTCGTTGATCCCAGTCCATTAATGGATGCCACTCATGCTGCTTCTCCATTAATGCAGCAAAAGACGTGTAAGGAGATTTCGACTTGCTTCATGGAGAAGAAGACTGTCCTTGAGAGCAAGATTCATGATTCACCACCCATCCAATCCGGCCATTGATAGAGAGCATGGCTTCACACGTGTTGCAATCCTATATAGTTTGGTTCTATTTTGTAGAACATACATATAGTGATGTTTCTTGATTTTCATCCTTGTACTTGATCATCCATCTTAATCTTATTAAGAAATGAAACTTCAAATTAAGCTCTTTGCTGCAATTAATATAATTCTTGCTTTCTGGAAATATAAATGTAAATTAAGCAATCAAACAATCATGCAATCAAAAGCATATGTACATCTACATTCTTTGAGTCAGATGATAATGTTTATTTCTACGAATTTCCCTCCACTTAATTTGGTTACTAATTAATTGTCAATGTAATGTTTGGATATCTTCTAAGGAAACGGGATATACATTACGTTTTCATGATTACGAGTAGCGCTCCACCGCCCGCGGTGGGCACATCTTAATGCGCCCGCGGTTGATGTGGCAATGCCACATCATTGACACATCATCATACGAGTCACTATATTTTTCGTTTTTTTATTAATTTTATTTTTATTATTATTATTTATTACATAATATTAAACTATACCCTAACCAATAAACCCTAGTCGGAAAGTGATAATTAATAAAAAATATTTAAGTTTTAATATTTATCTACGTGGCATGCCACATCAACCGCGGGCGCATTAAGAAATGCCCGCCGCGGGCGGGTGAGCATTTTCGTACTTAGAATTTAGTTTGGTCAGTCCAAAAACAGTGCATTCTTTACTCTATTTTTTAACATAATCCTATAAAATATTTAATATTTAAAATTTCCCTTAGTAAGGCCCTTCGGAGAAATGAGCTCGATATTTATTTCTAATATAATATCAGAATCTATTCGAAATGATGGACCGCCACCCAATATCATTATTAACAAATATCGTTTTGAGCAAATTGACCCAATATCCATTTCTAATAATAAAGAGTATAAATGATTTGAGTATATGATTATTATTATAGCGGCGGCAACCCACTACTAATTTGTGCGTAGTTTGGTCACACCAATATAAGAAAAAGATTATTACAATATTTGAGAGGCTATGCTAACTAGTATGTTTTGCTTTACTTTACATCCAAAAATTAAAAAGTTAAAAGAGAGAATAATACGTGGATAAGAAGGTCTATTGCTTTGTTTATGCTGGAATGGACCTCTCTCCTCCTGTACATAGGCCAATCAATTTTTGACATGACATGATAACCCGACACGAACACGCACGAAATTAATGAATTAGTGTCAAGTTTTATTGGGTTCGGGTCGTTATCAGGTTGACCTGATAAGAACACGAAATTAACAGGTCGGGTTCAGGTTGGATTCAAGTTACCTGATAAGAAAATTTTATAATATATTAATTATTTATATTTTGAAGTAAATGTAATTTGTGATACAATTTTTTTAAAATATTTTGTATTTTTTTAAAATCTAAAAATGAATATATTCTATAAATTTTAAAAATTATGCATTTATTATTTTTTATTATGAATTTATAATTTTTATATTTTTTTATCATATAAATTTAATTTTTTATCTTGTCGATAACGTGTCGTGTCATTATTGTGTCGTTATCGTGTCGTGACAACACGAAAGTTATCGTGTTCGTGTCGTGTTCGGGTTTGAGCTTAGCAGGTCGGGTTCAGATTCAGCAAAACCTTAACAGGTCGGGTTCGGGTTTGACCTTAACAAGTCGGATTGTTATCAAGTCGACCCGATAACGATCCAACCCCGCACGATTTGACACCGCTACCTGTACCCACATATGATAATAGGTTGTTATATATATTATTAATGAAAGTAAAAATATTTATTTCTTTAAAAACTATAGATTATACTTTCTGCCTTTGATTGATTAGTCATCCGGTATCCTAAGAAAAGAAAGAAAATTACAAATTTTTGGAAAAGAAAATAAATTATCAGAAATCCTTATTATTTCTCCTTTTACTATATATTTATTTTCTTTATATTTTATGTGTATGGCCTGCCAAGTTTAATTATTTCTCTTTTAATATGACGACTATATATCAAGTTTTCTAAAAGAAGAATTGAGGACTCGAAGTGGCACTATATATAGTCTATAGCTCTATAGTTTTATTCCTTAATTACTTAGATTAGATAAGTTAGGTAAGCTACCTTTCTTATTAACCAGTATATTTTGTCACCATTCTGAGTCAGGAATTTTGTTTTCCTTTTATAATTTTAGAGCCATTATAATTAAATATTACTACCTCTGTCCCACTAATCTTGGCTCATTTCATTAAAATAATATACTCATTTGAATAAAGAAGGGGCCAAGCCCGGTGGGACGGAGGGAGTACTTTTTTTCTTTTAACATAGATAGATGAGGACTTTTTGTTATTTTAAACATGATAGATGAGGACTTTCGTATCCTTATTAGTAGGGCTGTCAAAATTTACCGAAAAAATGGTATACCGTACTTACCGTACCGAAAAATACCGTAAAATACCGAATATAAGGTATACCGAAATTTTTGGTAAGGTATCATACCGTACCGAACTTTTAGGTAAGGTAAAGGTATAATTTTTCCAAATACCGAGGTATACCGTCATATACCGTACCGCGGTATATACCGAAAAAATTGGTATATACCGTTATTTTGGTATATATCGATATATATATACACACACACACACACATATTTATAATATTGCATGTACATATATATTCAATTTGAATTATAAGAAAATTGTTTATTCATAAATTATGAATTATAATTAATAAATATGAATGACAAACTACAAAAACATGTGAATTTATTGATAATTAAAAAGATTGAACAATAACTTATATACTACTTATTATCTTAAATAATAACGATATACTAATATATATATATATTGTTACATAACTAAATAATTATGATATAATTAGACGATCTATTAGTTACTAAATATAATATAAGTTGTAATATATAATTAATGAAAATATATTATTATTTTTATAATATATCATACATAAATGATCAAATTAATTATAATTATATGCCTAAATCTAGTTAATTAGTTATATGAAAATACAATAATATAGTTAGTTAATATATTGTAATTAATTATATGATATTAGTGGTTTATCTCATAAGTTATGTTATTAAAAAATAATACTTTATGTTTTTTATATGTTAGACCTTGTTTAAGGTGATTTTCATTATAAATAAATTCTGGTATATTGCAAAAAAAAAGGTATATCGAATTAAGGTAAGATATACCGAAAGTAAATAAGTTTTGGTATACCGTGTAAGAAAGGTATACCGAAGTAAGGTAAGGTATACCGAAAATAAGGTAAGGTATAGGTATGTAAAAATGTCATACCGAAAGTAAGGTATACCGAACTAAGGTATACCGAAAAGTATGGTAAGGTAACGGTATGAAATTTTTCATACCGAAGGTAAAGGTAAGGTATAAGGTATGACAATTTTAGTAAGGTATACCGTACCGCGACACCCCTACTTATTAGTTCTCAATTCAGGTTGGGACTTTGTGTTTCAAAAATTAATTATGTTTTTTTATGGGACATGGGACGTGATTCAATGTTCGACATTTCATTTTTCACAATTAAATTTATTATTTTAATTATTATTTTTTAAATAATAAATATGTTATAATATAATGAATCAGAATTATTTTAAAAACATATATACTTTATTTTTGAATTTATCAATTCTAAAAATTAATTAAAATGACATTAAATGTTAAAAAATAATGAGTGATTATACAAAATAACCAAAAAAGATTATAAAAGACAAATAATAGCCACCAACATAATAATATTTAAATTATAGTCATTTAAAAATTTCTTGTATTAAAATACTTTTATAATTATTTTTTACATTTTTTAGTATGAATGGTGTTTGGAAATATTTATAAAGGTTTTGGTTTAGATTCCAAAATCTCCCCTGATGTATTAAGTCCAAAACTGAAATTTGGTCATTAGTCTTGTTTTAGAACTCATATGTTAAGGAGTTCAGTTTGTATACACTCACCCTGAAGAACTCAAGACTGAAGTACTTGGACTACCACTGAAGTTTCAACAACTCAGTTTACAAACCAATACTGAAGGACCATTCTACTGAAGTTTAGTCTTGAAGTATTGAAGTTGAAGAAATACTGAAGCACGAAGATCTCGTTCTCTGGAGCTCTGCACTGAAGTTTAAAGCTACTAAAAGCTTGCTACTGAGTGATACACTACTTTCTATAGACATTTCCACTTCTAGAAAAGATCTCAGTGGGTGAAGCAAATCAAAAGGACGACAACTCCAACTGGAAGGATCTCAAATGCTACGAACGAAGCTCTCTCTCACAATTGATATATTATTCTTGAGAGTGTCCTATAAATACCCTGCTTCTTCAAACACTTCATACACTGGTTACCAAGCTTTCTTACGCTCTAACGTTCTAAATTCTCTCAAGCTTTCAATCGCTCTCAGACTTAGAACACTCAAGCTCTATTAGATATTTCATAGCGTGTTCTTAAGTAGCAATTCATTTGTAACCGAAGAATAGCTCTAGCTTAGACTTAGTCTTTTAGCTAGAAGAGATCAGACTTCATTGTTATTTTAACCTTCAAGGTTGATCACTGGAAGACACTCCATTTAGTTGAAAACCCTCGACTCACAACGAAACTCGTGAACGTAGGAGTTTTTATCTCTGAATCACGCAAACCAAACACTTGTGTCTTTGCTATTTACTTTCAGTATTTTTATTCTCTAACGCTATATTGCATAAACTGAATATTAATTAAGTGCAAACTTAAACTATAATATTAAGATTTCTAATAAACGAGTACTCATTTAAAACCACCACTTCTGCACTGCTATACCTAAAATATTAGTGTCTCAGTCAAACCAAGATTTAAAAAATATTAGTGTCTCAGTCAAACCAAGATTTAAATTCTCACTTGATTTATTGTACTTTATTAAGTTGTGTACATACAAAAAATCGAAAGAAAGAATTGCTAAAAAATTTATTGACAAACTAAAATGAAAAAATTTGAAAAAAAAAAAGAAAAAAAAAAGCGTACGTTGTGCGCCGAAACTAATAATTTATCAATCACTCATTAGTCATTAATGCACTTATTTGAGCTTCCTCTTATCTTTTCAATGTACAAAGGTTTAACACAATAAATAAAAATGATGTAAAGAGGGTACATGTTTGATTTAGTAATAGTAAATTTAATGCTCAAGAAAATAAGTTTTAAGTACGAGTTCTTCCTGTGGTTATATAATATAATGTATCCAATTAAAAATAATAATATAAGTACTTCTTAATTTACTAATTTAAGTAATGCAAAAAATTTATTTGGGGGAGCAAACAAGTAAGGAAAGTGGGTTGGTAGGTGTATATTATATGATGTATATATTAATTTATATGGGTGCATGCGTGGAGGAAGTTGGTAAACTGTCTTTGTTTATCTACCATGCACCATAAAGAGATTAACCTCTTTTTTCTTCTTATTATTAATATTATTGGGTTGAAAAGAGAAGAACTAATTAGCCTTCTATATGTTTTTTAAAATATTTTGTTTGTACTATTACTTTCGACATGGAAAATTTTTAGTTTTTGTTTAAGTTAACTGAACAGATTCATGCAGGCATGCCGCATGCATCTAATGTCACTTTTTTTTCTCAAATAACGTAGTACCATTCTATCAAAAATGAACCCATGGCTAGAAATTTCGATGAATATAAGTTATTTCCACAATCCCGATTTTATATTGCCTAATGATATGACATATTATTGCAGTAATAAGATCGTAACAAGTGGCGTAATTAATAGTTTAAGATATGTAATATATATATATTTTTTATATATACATTATATTTTGAATCATAATCACGTGTGATCTTATTAATACAATAAAAAATGTTACATGGTTAAACAATAGATATGATTAGTTATTTCCAACTGAAAATTTGAAGATTGTTTCAGCTATTTAGAATTAATCTGAATCTTCTATTGCCTATTTGTATTACATTTCCTATTACATCAATAAGATGGTGACACGTGGCATAATTAATGATGTAAGATATAAAATATATATTTTCCTTATATATACCCTAAATCTTGAACTCTAGTCATGCCACATGTCACGATCTTATTAATTAGGCAATAGATGATCTCGTTCAATTTAGAACGTATATTTTTTCAAAATAACTTATATATAAAAATTAATTAACTTCAGTTGGAATCGCTTCCTCACTCAATCTGAACATTCCTCAAAACATGGGCTGAGAACACTTGAGACCAAACCCTAACCCTAGCTAGTTTCATCGCCTTTGAATTGCATTGTACATACATCATTTTCTAAAAAACTTAACATTGATGAACAATCCCGCCTCTATACCACTTTCTATAGAGATTCCATTGTATTGTCAATTGTCTCTCTCAGGGAACAAGAAATGTCACGCCCGCTTTCTACTAATTCTAGTAAAGTCGGGAACATGACC
>JAPKLX010004346.1:0-10120 GCA_026898415.1 Leonotis leonurus | reverse complement strand
AAACCAACTAACCCACATCAACATTGCCCCATTCAACTCTCTCTCTCGAGTGAGGACTCCGTTCCTCCACTCGAACTTATCCCAACTAAATCTCAAATCGTAACAACAACAACGAATCAACATTTCAAACATTTCAACATTTCCACTTTTCAAACATTTCCAATTTCAAACATTTCCACCTGCGCAGTCCGAGTTAAACTCGATTTTGAACATTCAAAAGTACTTCAAAAATTATAAATTTCGAGATATAAGTTCAAGACATTTAAAGGAACAACTTTCATTTAGGAAATATTTTCAAAATAATTGCAGAAAAATTCATAAAAATTCGGGAATCAATCCCCTGTTTCACGTTTGAAATACAACGTTGAAAACTGCGCAGTCTAGGTTCGTTCCACTTTTGGGTACTCAAACGTACTCCGAAAATTCTGAAATTTCACAGGAACGTTATAGACACGTAAAGGAACAACTTTCATGAAGAAACCATCTTCAAATTCGAAATAAAAAAAATTAAAAAAAAATCGGACAAAACTGCCCTGTTTTTCCCGTTTCCATTCGTTCGTCGACAAACACATCTCTACTTTCGATTATCATGCTCTTATGGATTCATAACACAATTAAAACACCCTTTTCTATCAAGAACACTTCAACTTCATCAAGAACACTCCAAAACTGAAAATGGCAAGAACAAAAGCATGGTTTGATTGTAAATTTTATTCGATTTCTATGTTCTCTAACATCATACGAACATAATTAACAAGACTCGATAAAAATCGAACGATTCCTACCGATAACTTAGAGAGGGCTGTCGAATTTTGGGGTGAAAAAGAGGTGGGGAAATCTCAAATTTTAAACCATAAAAAGGAAGCTTAGATCGATACCTTTCACAATCCGAAGACGGTTTACGAATCGGGCTCGTTTGATACTTCAACTTTCGATTTCTTCCTCTCCAATGGAGGTTCACTCTTCCCTCAATTCTCTCTCTCTCACGTAAATCACAAGAAGAATGAAGAAGAAAGGTGGTGATGTGTTCCATAATGGGTGGTAGAAAAAAAAATAAAACTAGATATTTCATTAAGCGCGTATTATTAGTCCGGGTTCTCGACTTCTCGATACAAAAATAGTCTCGGAAAAATTCCAAAAAAAAATCATGGCTATCTTAGAAAAATATCCCGGACTTAACTTTAAAAAAATAATAAAATTATCTCGTCTCGTTCAAAATGATGAATAGTAATTTCTCGATAAATACATCATTCTTCCGAAAGTCGGAATTATTAACCTTTCACCCTACCTCCGTATCGTAAAATAATTGAATGGAAAAGCAGACGCTGCTTCGATACGAGTTCTCGAACTTAAATTATGACGATAAACGTCAAACCGAATTTTTTCGGTTTCTTTCTCGATTTCAGAAATTTCTGAAATGACTTTTAACTCACATTAGGAGTTCTATTCTTTAATACGAGTCTTTAAACTTTCAACGGATCTCGAATCCCTCGTTTATTCATAAATTTTTCTTTTATTCGGGTTTTTAATTATCGGGGTATTACAAGAACAGTTAGACAATTGTTAACAGACAGGTGGATATAAAAACCACCTGTCATATAGAACTAGTTGTTCTTTAGCATAGGAACAATGAAGACTTGAGCCATCTCGAGTGAACGATCATAGAACTAATAGATCATTTAACAGTTCTCACAGCCCGCTGTTACAACAACAGATCGTTAACAAATCGATCTGTCTCACATCTATCTTACTACATGAATCAAGATGGACTTAGAAATCAAGATGAATAATTAAAGTATTAATTTGGTCTCAAACAAATTAATACTTGAAGGAACAGCTTGAAGAACAGATCGAAGGACACGATCTGTTAGATACAAACAAGCTAGTTGTTCCACACCATAACTACGGTGGACTGCCGACATACCTAAATTTGTCACAAGTCAACCACTCAGTATGTTGTCACATCAAATGGGATATTTTAAGGAATGAAGTACAAGAATATCAAATTAATTGTACGATGATTCATTCCAAGCATGACAATATACTGGGGAATCGTGTGATAGGTGGTACAACATGCAATGCAGGCGGCGCGTGCTACAACAAACATGCCATGCATTTAATGCAAAAGAAGGTGGACTCTTCATCTTCTCCAACGGCTAGTTCCAGCAATGACAACTATAAATACCACCATAATTTCCAGATTCGAGTACGAGAATTCAAACGAAATACTGCCATTACTCTGCTAAAAAATTCTTCAAGCTTCCATCGCTCAAAAACACTCGAACCCGCTTAGAATTCACTTGAAGTGTTTACAGTCGCTTGAAGATAACATTTCTGGAAAACTGTTTTCAAAACCAAAAGTTAGGATCTAGTTTTGATTCAAGTGAAGTTGTTTCTTTTCGATTGTAGTTATCAATATTCAAAAGAAGAAGCGTAATCACAAGATTAATATCAAGTTTTGATATTATTTTGTGGCTCATACTCAACGAGTAAAAAGAAAGGAGAGTTTAGTGGATTTTCGATCTAGTTCTTGATCGGATCGTGGACGTAGGGACAGTTTATCCCGAACCACGTTAACTACTTGTGTTCTTTAATTTCTTATTTGCTTTTGTTCATCATCTTCTTCATATCATATCATAAATCAACTTGCTAAAGTTCTTGAGTAAGAAAACTATTTTTTCATTAAAAAGAGCATTAACCACCGAATTTTCCGCACACAACTCAGTTTGAGTTTAACTTGTTAAGTTATTTTTAATCTAAGTTTTATCACATAATAAGGTGTTATATCAGTGAGTTCAATTCTTCCTAACAAGAAGAATATAACTTGCTACTCAAGTCATCTTAATATATTAAGTGTACTTTAAGCCTTATTTATAAACGAAAATAAGAAAATCCTAAAAATTTGAATTTTATATTCCTCATATACTAATCTTAGCTTTCGGCACCAACACTAATAAAGTTAACAAAATTTAAATGAACTTATATCGTCCTTTTATTTTGTTGTTCTATTATTTAGTTTGTTATGTAATCATATTTGCTATTAATTTGATGACATGATGTTTTGTTTTAGTAATAATATATATAATATATGCATCATGATATGAAACACCTTATGTACGTACCACTATAAAATACATGCATCCGTGTTGACAAAGAAAACAGAAACTATTAATTTGATGAGATGTAGTTTTAAGAGTCCTTTAAATTATATTTTTAATAATAATGCATGATGTGCAGTATATAGAAGTCATTTGTTTCGAAGCTTATTCTTAAATAAAATGACACATATGACATAACCTTTCTATTTATATCAGTATATAAATATGTTTATTTGACATATAAAAATATATAAATGTTTTTGTTTGTGAAAGAAAAATAAAATTTAAATAGCTTTATTACTATTTATTTGACACAAAATCATCTCATCCAATATTATTCCATTTAATCCCCACAATTGTCTGAATAATTATGTGAATTTTCACTCTTTATTTAAAATCATCATTTATCTACAATTGCACACGGTGTGTAATGAGTCAAATCAAATACCCTATTCACATTTCAAACCAATTTGTATATGGGTGATTGGCGAAGAATGCCCTATTACGTAACTAAGGGATGGAGAATACCCTCTTTTGTAAAATTATACCAAAAATACCCAAAAGGACCATTTTGCCCATGATTAAAATGCTTAATGAAGAACAAAATTCTCTAGTACATGTATAGTTAATTAATAAATTAGTATTTCAAAATGATTTCAATTAGTAAGATGCTCAAAATAATTTAAGATGGTAATAAAAGATTAAAAATTCGGATTTTTTTTATATATATCAAAATCTGGTCGATGAATAGTGACCGGGTTTTGATGAATAGTGACCGGGTTTTGACGACCGGATTTTTGGTTTTACGACCGTGTTTTTATAAACAGAATTTTGAGCATATTACTTATTGAAATTAGAACAGGTTGGATCATTTATTAGCCTGTTTTGAGATAAATCTTGGCATTATACAAACGCTTGGTATCAGAGCCCTTGGTTTATTAAGGAATTATATTTATTTATTGCATTTAATTATTTCCTAACGGAGGAGACTCCAAGAGAAAATATGGATCCGGACGCTTGTCCGAGATGCTTTAGTTACAGGAATTTTCTCCAACTATTGGAGATTATGGACAGACAACACCAAGAGAAATATCTATTTTGGTCCAACAAGTTAGATGAAGGGACTCACGGTCCTTTATCTACCACCGAGAAATCGAGTATCCTCTCCATGATGAGTAGATACCAAGATCTACAGGTAGCCAACCTCTTACTTCAAGGAGAGGTACACCAACAAATGGAAATGGGACATTCAACCCATTTCTAATGAGTCAAGACAGGAGGGAGTTCACTCCGGTCTTCCGAGAAATCGACCCCGATATATCAAAATTCTCGGTTGATTTAAGGGAGATCCAGAAGACGGTACAAAATTATGGCAGCCGCCTAATTAATGTACCCCAGGAGATAAAAAGAATATCAAGTCAACAAGATGAAATCCTAACCATCTTGCAAGATATTCAAAGTCGAGTAGGCCAATTGGAGAACAGATCTCTTCCCGAAAGAAGGAACCGGATGCTATTCCCCGAAGGGCCAAAATATCCTCTACCCGTGAAGGATAAAGGAAAAGATCCTCAAGTGGAAAGATATGTACGATTATTTCAAGGGGAAAAATCATGAGTAACCTTGAAAGAATCGGACTTGAAGATCTACAAGAGTTAGCAGAATCTTTTGCTAACATGAAAATGGTTGATCTCAAGATGAACCAACACCAGGTGGCGCACATCAGGGAGGGAAACGCTGCTGTACCATTAAATCAGCAAGTACCACCACCACCTGAAGAGGTCATGAGAGAAGCTCGTGATTTCCATGCTGGACCCTCATATACTTCGACGGTACCAGACGAAGCCATACTGATGGAAAGAACCAGGAGGAGACGACAACCCCGAATCCAAGATTCACCGGTTGGGAAGGCCACCCTAGATCCCATCCATCCATATGGCGTAATGCTTGATCTTGATGAAGTCAGCTTCAAAGATCGAGAATCAGTGATCGACGAGTGGGGAGGAGCAATGCGGATTGCAGCAGCTACTCTCGACGTTAACAAAGAAGGACTGGTCAAGATTCTTGAAACCAGTCTCGCAGGCGTAGTAAAAATCGCCTGGGAAGGATTACACCTCGAAGTAAGAAATCAATGCTTCGAGGTGGAATCCTATTCGGAGATTATCCGAAGAATGAGTGTCCTCTTCAAGGACCATTTCATAGGAGAAGGATATTACGAGGGATTCGATAGAGAGAAAAGAAGAAAGTATCTATTGGCGTTATATAATCTAAGACTCACAGTCTTGGATCCAAAGGCGCTCAATAAATTTCTTCAACTCTTTACGATCTACCAGCATCAGTCAAAAGCTGATGAGACTATCGCGAAGGAAATTTTCTTCTTAAAATTTCCAAGCCCATGGAAGGAGATGCTGATAAGAGATTATATCCCCAAGGGCAGTGATAGCATCGCCAAGAGAATGTCTTATGTACATCAAAAGCTTTCAGAGTGGTGTCAGCAAGCCACTGCTCAGAAAAACCTGAAGAAGCTGCGAAGAATCAACAAAGCAACTCACCTTAACTGCGAAGATAATGATCTTCCAGTTGTTATTGGAGGCGAGCCATCAATAACCAAAAGACGAAAGAATAGGTACCAACCCTATTCCAAAGAAAGAAATCCAAGAGGAAGATCTTGGAAGCCAAGGACAATGTGGTCTAGACAGAAGGCTAGATCATACAAAACGGGACAAAGAAGCGGACCAGCTAGAAGCAGGGGTTCGTTCCAAGGATCCAGTTCAAGAACTCCAGCAAAGAAAACTTTTAGAAAAGCTCATACCAGAGCTAATGAAAGTTTTAGAGATTGTAATTGCTGGACCTGCGGAGCTAAGAGGCATATTTCAACAAATTGCCCAGATAACGAGCAGAGAGGCATGCGAAGGTTCGAGTCTACTCCGGACATCGAAGATGCCATATACTACCAAGAATTGGTTCAAGTATACCAGTTTGAAGATATACCCTCCGACGAGAGTATATATGAGCAAGAAGAGATTCTTAGTAGGGATGGAGATTCTGATGGATCTACAGAATCTTCAGACTGAAGCTGAGTCTTGTCATCAGGAGAAAGAGGATCGAACTGGATTTTCCAGTCGAACGATGATCTCGCCAAACCTGATCGACAAAATCATGAAGAAAACCTTGAACATTCAGAAGTATCAAGGTTTTAATGCCAGCAACCTAGACGAAGTTCTAAGGAATTTCAGTTTGGGAAGAAGGAAACATCATATCGTCTACGGAATCACTAGACGAGAGATGTCGCTTCCGATCGAGTTTACGGGGAATCAAGTGGAGATGCAATTGATTCCAGCAAGCGACATACGTGAGGATTTGGAGAAACTTAAACCAGAAATTGCCGAAAAGATGAGATGGATTCATATCGGGGCAATTCAACTGGTTCTCAAATCCACGATGTTTACGGGAATTGATGCTCCAATCGACATAGCCATATGTGATAGGAGAATCAGAAACCTACAAGATTCGGTGATGGGAACCATCACGGGGAATCTTTGTGCAGGCCAAGTTGTGGGGATTGTATATCCTAAGATTGCATACAATCTCAACGACTCGGGTTTCAATAAAGCTCTGACGCTATATCAGGACTTCAAAAGGAAGGAGTTATTGGATGAGGGAAATACACCTTATTCGATAACATATCAGATTTCGTATGCACTTTCCAACTCCCATCATACGGAGTTATTCTTGGGAAAGCCTTTTATCGAAATACCTGATATCTTCAAGAAGGTGACTACAGCAATTGGTCCAGATAGAATGGAGATTCCACAAAGGAAGGAGGTCAACATTCGAATTCAAGAGAGGCCAGTCATAAGACATGATCAAAGTCTTAAGATAAGCTCAGGAAGACTATCCTTCCAAGGAGATAGAATTATATCTCAACCCTTTGGGAGGAAACTTATCCAAGAAAGTCAGCCCCAATTCCCAGGGAATCCTCAAGTTTCAGTCAATCTGAAATGTCCAGAGGGATGGAGAGGGATGACAACTAGATTTGATGCTACAAGATGGGAAAATAATTTTCCATGTAGTGTCTTATATTATCTCCAGCAGCCGGAGGTTAACCATTACAATGGAACCCTTGACCTAGGGGGTTTTATGGTAGAGGTTAAAGGCAGAGCAGGACGAGAAGATGTTCTGATTCTAGGCCGGGATTTTTTGGAAAGATTCAAGCCCTGGAAACCGATGGACCAAGGGATGATGATTACGATAGAAGAAAGACGACTCCTAATCGTATGACAAGCCCTTTCTCGATATACATTCCAGTGGGGATGTTATATGAACAATATAAGGCAGAATATTTCTCGGCCTATATTGATTCAGGTGCAGGAATATGCACAGCAAGGAGGGGAATTTTCCCAGCAGAAGTTGAGGATACTTTACCTCAAATTGCTGGCAGAGATTTCTCTAAAAGAATTTTACTCTTATCCAAAGGAGTAAAAGAAGTGGAAATACTAATTGGAGGCGCGGGACAAACACCTTGGTATAAGGTTAAGACTCCACCAATTTATTTCCATGATACGGGAGCTGATGTTCTGTTAGGAAATAATTTCCTACAGATGTTCAAGAAATACACACAGGACAATGAGCAAAGAAGATTAGTGTTCACAACTAATTGTGAGCATAAAATCATTGTTCAGAGGCTAAGGAAGGCGTTTAATCGCCAGATTCCAGTCACTTTTCGCAGCAAGCATGGTGATATGAAAGATGAAGGCAGACTTCGTCAACCAAAGATGAAGGATCAAAGGAGGTTCAGCGAAGCAGTACTTAGCTGTATCCGGGAAGTTGATCTTGAAGATGAGGAAATCCATATCCTCAAGGTAGCTTTAATTCCTAACAAAGAAATTAAGGTTGAAATGCAGGTGTCCCTTGCAGATGTTAAAAGGAAGATCTCGAGATGTTACAATGAGAATCCTTTGGCATGGTGGGACAAGAACCAACTCAAAGCAACCTTAAAGGTGAAGCCGGAAAGGGTGCATGAGTTCGTAAGATTCAGACCTATCCTGATGAACTTGATTGATCAGAAGGATATGAGAATTATTATCAAGGAACATCTTGATATGAAGTTGATCGAGCCTGCTAGTTCACCTTACAGTAGCCTTGGGTTTCTGGTAAGGAATCATGGTGAGATCAAGCGAGGTAAACCTAGACTTGTCATTAATTACAAAGGGATTAATGATATTCTAGAGTTTGATGGATATTTCATTCCAAGTAGAGATCACCTTATTAACTGCATACGCAATGCCAAGGTCTTCTCAAAGTTTGATTGCAAGTCAGGTTTCTACCAGATTCGCATAGAGGAAGGAAGCAAAAAACTTACAGCTTTCTCAACACCACAGGGGCATTTCGTTTGGAACGTAATGCCAATGGGGTTAGCTAATGCTCCCCAGATTTTCCAGAGAAAGATGGATAATCTTTTTAAAGATTATTTTTCTTTCATGTTTGTCTATATTGATGATATACTTATAACATCAAAAGATATGGATGAACATATGAAACATCTTGATTTATTTGCAGATGTTTGTTATAAGGAAGGATTAGTGCTTTCAGAGAAGAAGGCAGTAATTGCGACCCAAAAAATGGAGTTTTTGGGAATAGAGATCGATGAGTCTGGAATAACCTTGCAAGATCATATTGTGCAGAAGGTCCAGGACTTTCCAGAAACATTAAAAGAGAAGAAACAACTTCAGAGTTTTCTGGGAGTGGTTAATTTCGCAGGAATGTTTATCAAAGATCTTGCGAAACACAGAAAGGTCTTTAGTAATCTACTAAAGAAAGATGTTCCGTTTATATGGACAGAAGAACATCGACAGGGAATGAAAAGCTAAAGGAGGAATGTAAAGATCTCCCAAAGCTTTCTATTCCACAGGATGAGGATGATATGGTCCTCTATACAGATGCGAGTGATCATTGGTGGGCAGCAGTCCTCATGAAGATCACTCCTTATGGAGAAGAACCTTGCAGATATTGTAGTGGTTTATTCTCAGAAAATGAGGCCATCAGATGGCATATCAACGAAAAGGAATTCTTTGCAGTAGTAAAGGCTTTTAAAAAATGGCCTTTATTTTTATTAGCAAAGAAATTTACTTTAAAAGTTGATAATACACAGGTTAAAGCTTTCCTAAGAAATAACATAGCATCAAAACCTGAAAATGCTAGGTTACTTAGATGGCAAGCTTTATGTCAATATTATATTTATGATATTGTCGTGTTAAAATCTCATGAAAATATTCTTGCAGATTTTCTGACAAGAGATGGAGCCAGCTGAGGTTAGATCCATCATGCTAGCCCAAAAGCATCTCCGAGAAAATTTGGAAATGCTCTTGGAGGAATGGGACGAGTGCGTTCTCCATGCCGATCAAATGGGGAAGATGCAAGCTACCGATAAGACGAAAGTCTCTGGTAGAATACGAGCCAGTATGCTGACCAGTACTCAGTTATGGTCGGCTTTGGAAAAGCCAATCCTGCGGGCTTCCAGAAAACCTCTGGAGATAGCAGAGTTTCGTGTTCCGGCACCTAAACCGGTAGATGGGGATTCAAATACCCCTCTAGCAAGTCCTAAGCTGGTGGAGTCTGAACCACTGGCCCAAGGAAATGATGATGCTAAGACTTCACCGTCTGAACCATCATGTCAACCCTCCACCTCTGGGGTAAAAGAGGGAGAGATTAGCCTCAGGCCTATGACCGGCAAATCTGAGTCTAATACTAATTTGATTATTTTCTCTTCTGCTGAACAGGCTTATCAAGCGAGCTGGGAGAAATTACTCACAAGAGCAGGTATTAATCCTAGTAATACCAGGATTGAGGGCTCGGGGAAATATCCAAGGGTATGGATGCTGCCCGGATCAAAACCCCAAGATGTCAAGCAGTGGTATGAATTTGGGGCCCTTGCCTCAGTTTATACTACGTCCCCAGCGTTTCCTGAACTTAAAGGTCTACCCCGATGGATCCAGGAAGCGGTTTATGATACCTGGGCAAACAAC
>JAPKLX010003600.1:0-10886 GCA_026898415.1 Leonotis leonurus | reverse complement strand
TTGGTGTGATGTAGAATCACAAGGTGTTGAAGCTCTAAGTCTGGATGACAGATTGCTTGAAAGTATCACAACAGTTTAGCTTTCGCGTATGTTCTATTTTTCTCCAGATTTCTAGCTTCAACTATATAGGCATTGAATTTGAAATTCTAGCCGTTTGTTGATTGACGTGAGATAGATGGTGTATTGCAAATCAGTGGTTTCCATCATATCTGTTCTTGCCATATAGGAAAGGTTAACTCAATCTTTGAGTTATGGAAAGCAGTTTGCTAACGGTCTCTTTCCTTCTATGTGTTAACCGAAGATCTTCTTCCCAATCCCAGTTGGATGGACTTGATCTTGACGTGGCAAGAGCATATGATGTGTAAGATGATGTCAGCTGGTGGATTGATGACTCAATCGTTCTGGTTCCTCGTTGTAGGCATCGATCTGGTCATCGATCTGGTCACTGTCTGTTACAGCAGATCGATTCCTTTTTGGCGTGAAATCTTGACTTTCATCCTATTCTAAGTTGAGATTGACTTCTATAGGAATATTTCCTTTACACATTAAGTCATCTCCTAATCTATTCCATAACAGGATTCACTTTATCTCTAGTGATCTGTTTTTACACGTAGAACAGTTTAAGCTCTAAAAAGTAGCTAAGTGTGTTTCGAAAGACCATCATTAAAACTAAAAAACCTTAGGGTCCCCAACAATTTCCCCCTTTTTGATGATGTCGAAACCACACTTTACAATGATGTCCTAGCAACTCTTAAGAGTGATCTGGTTTGATGACCAGATAGATAATTGTTCGTTATTTAGGTTATAACGATTTAAGATATTTTATATGTGTTCTGGACAATAGAGTGTTGTCATCAGAAACTTCAAAGAGACTTCATATATATAGAGACAAAAAGTGTTTACAGATAGTCATGATAAAAGGTAAGAAATGCAGATCATAATGATAAGAGAATTGTAGCTATCTGCTCTTTCTTCTTTCTTCTTGTTGTCTCTTCATCTTAGCCCTTGTCTCATCTGAGATCAGCTGCACACTCTCATAAATCCCTTCCCTTATCCTTATGTAATCTGGATCTTCTGCATCCACCTTGTATCCTCTGTTCTCAGCAAGCTGGTTAATGAATGTGAGCAGGAATGTCTTGTCTGGTAGATCAGTCCCTGGAATGGTGGGGCATGATCTGTATTCTTTCTCGGGCGCAGTGATCTGGATGTTAGCTTGTGCTGCAGCCTTTCTAATCTCTTCCACCAGATCACTAGCATCATTCATGTCTAAATATCGATTGAATGCTTCGTTAGGTGATCCATCAGTGTATGCAGGTTCCTTCAGGAAGTATCTGCAGAGAACGAATGCATTCTTGAGCCCTTCCCATCCATCTCTTAGGTGAACTGGGACCCAGTTGGTCACTCCAGATGGTTTGATGTGAGTCGATGGCCAGCTGGATCCAGTTTTCTTCTTCTTCTTTTGAGTTTGGCTCGATCTGCTAGATGATTTAGATTTTTGAGTGTGAGCAGATGGAGCAGATGGAGGGCTGGCTGTTTGTGCAGTGATCTGCTGCTCCGGTTGAGCTATCTTCTTTCCTTTCCCTTTTTCAGCAGCAGCAGATGGCTTTATTTTCTTCCCAGTCCCTTCCCCCTTTTCGACATCAGCAACAACCATGTTGATAAGTGTCCGGAGGGAAGAGATCTCTTCCTTCAATGCATTGATCTCTTTGTCGGTCTCCAACTTCTGTGTAAGTAGGGATGTGATGTTGAGGTTGGAATCATCAAGCTGCTTTTGAAATGATTTTGTAATGTTGGACAGTTCGGCTGTGTGGCGTTCTACATCTTCCTGGACAATCCCAAAGTCGTTGAAATATGTGTCGATTATTGTTTTTGTGGGATAGCGCAGTTCGCTTAACTTCCGTTCGACAAAATTCTTCCCATTGGCCTCAAACTGTCTGAACATGGCCTTGGTGTGGGAGATGGCTTCCTTTAGAATGTCAGCTGTTATGCCATCGGTCTGTTCTTGCACTATGGCATGCACCATGTCCTTCTCTTTCTCAGCGAAGGTAGTGATAAACTTGTAGATTTCTTTGACTTTGAGCTCAGTGGTAAACAGACTTTGATCGATCTGTGCCTTCCTTTCTTCAGCAGCAGCTCGATCATTGTCCATTTTCTTGCTAACTTCTTCAATCTTCAACCTGCATATTCTCCTCAAGTCAGAGTTAACTTGATCGACATGTGTCTTCAAGTGGTCGTTGAACTCTGTGAGTATGCGGATGGCTTCATCTTGAACAGTGGAAAGAGTGCCATACATGTACTTGTCAACTTTCTGGGAGATGAGATCTCTCACTTGTTCATATGACAGGGATTGATGCTGGGTCATCAATATGTCTTCCAGATTTGACATTTCAACGTATTCATCCATTGTGGCAGCGACAGCTGGGGTGTATATGTTATCTGTGTGTACACCACCCACCCTCTGTCATGCTGGTTCATGTTCTAGTTCATGAACTGGTTCCTCCTTTGCCAGTGCAGTAGTGGGCTGTTCAACCTCAGCCATGGGCTGATCTGGTTTTGTTATTGTTGCACCCTGTTGGTGAGCATCAGCCTGAGCTACTTCAGCTGCTTCTTCTACAATCGCTTCAACAATCTCTTCATCTTCGTGATCAGAGGTTATACTTTCGAAGAATTGCAGCATCCCAGCCTTCTCATACAAAGATCTCAGATCGATCTTTAACTTGATGGCTTCGTACTGGGATATGGCTAGTATGTCTTTTGGAAAAGATTCTCGTAGTTCTGTGATGGAAGAAACTCCGAAGGTGTTTAAGAAGATGGCTTCTTCTCTTTTCATCACATCTATGGATTTAACCTTGAGCACAGCATCCAGTACATAGAACTCCTTATCCTTGATAAGAAGCAGGAGTTGAACTCTCTTTGCTGCATCATAGCTCTCAGGAGTGAGTTGGATGCCTGGAAATCGTTTGAGAACAGCACGATCTGCCTCTACTTCAAGTAGTTTTACAACTGTGTTAGCCTTGTGCTTTTCTTCGTCTTCACCAGATGATGCATCCTCTCCTTCTGAAACCTCATCGATCTGCTCAAGTGGTTCTGCAGACGATGGACTGGTGGAGTGTGCTGGAGAGAAGTCCTTGGACTGATCTGGATGCACAGATGAAATGGGGGCCACATCCTCTGGTGGACCACCCAACTGAATTTCTTCTTCCTCAACCTCCTGTTGAGGGAGAATGGTTTCAGCTGCAGCAGGTGCCTCAGCCTGGACTTCGTCTGCAAGCTTCTGAAGTCGTCTGCAATTGGTTTTAGGTGGCTGGGCTGCTGTAGACATATCTATGTCAATCGAGCTAGATCTTCTGGTGGTCCTCTTGGTGGGTGTCTTCTCGATTGGTTTCTCCTTTGTGATTTTGGATTTGGTGGGTCGATCTGCTGGAACAGATGGAGGAATCCAGATAGGATTCGAATTTCCCATCTCCATCAGTGCATTAAAGACTACTGAGTCTTTAACCCTGGCAATCAAATTTGCTGAAATGCCCATTGACATTTCTATCTAATGCTGGTCCTTGGGGAAGTGCTGTCTGGTGTTGAATTCAACAGCAGTATCCCACTGGTGGTGAGGGAAGAATGTTTCCAGCATGAAGCTTATTTTCGTTGAGCGTCTCAAGCTGCTGCGCTTTACTTCAATGCCAGGGGATCCTCCTTTCACGAACAGGATCATCTTAGCTTCCTTGGCCAAGAGATCAAATAAAATCCTGCTCCAGTTCACTGGCAGGTTGAGTACCACTGCTGCTAGGATCCTGAATTTCTCAGGGGTGACCTGGTCGTAGGATCCATTGTGGTTGAGAAAGATTCGTTGTACGAATTCAAACAGAATTCTGAATTCTGGAGCGAGAAGTGCACGGACAAACATCCTATTTGTATATTGAATGGGTATGATCATCACTATCTCCACAGCTTCTTGCAGCTGTTCTGCAGTGATTTCCCCAAGGTCAAGACCTTCATCTTTCACTTTGTAAACGTCGTTGATGATGTTGATGACGTTGTACGAGGTGTTGCTGATAGTGTTCCCTTTACTCACCCTGATGGTTGCCTCGTCTCCACCCCTCTCTCCCTGCCATGAGAGGTAGAAAGCAGCAACATCCTTGGGTAAGAAATGAACTGGATGTGAAGTGATAATATTGTGGAAGCCTTTGCATTGGCGAACAAGGTCAAATGCCTTTTCTAGTTTGTGAAACCCGAAGGTATCAAGAGTGGCGAAAAGGTCTTGGTGCAGATATGGTTTCAGAAAGTTCGCTTGGTCAAGAAAAACAGAGGATTTGGGTGCCATTGATACTACAACAAAGTGAATTTCAAATGTAGAGAGAGTTTGAAAGAGAGGAAATTTTGCTAAGTGTTTCGAGAAATATAAGTGTAAGTGATAGATGAAACAACTTATCAAACATATAAACGAAAGAGAAGATAAGTAAGGAATAAAATATTCAGAAATCCTTCCCTTTTTCAGCTTTTCCCGCCTTTCCATGTTCTAGGTTTACAGTCTATAACCGCCTCTCTTTATCGTGTGATGCACGCGCTTGATCAAACGGTTGTGAAGTGGCGCGTTGTTTTTGTTGCAGTCATTTTCTCCCTTTTTCTTGATTTCGAAGATATTTCCTCGATCACGTTTCCCAATTACTGTACTTAATCATCAAAAAATAAAAGATTTGATATCTAGAGTCAGAAGTTAGATATTTTGTATAATTAGTCGCCATATATAGTTGACATTTCCCCCTTAACCAAGTAATGGGATAATTAATAAGAAATAAATTAAATTAATATCCACATGGCATTTAGTAATCTGGTCAAGGTCGATCTCTTGCATAGTGAGAACTATCGATCTGGTTGTGCCACTGTTCAATCTGGTGTTTTGACTTCTTTACTAATTCCCAGTTGGAATTAGATTAATCGTTATTGACATATACTCAGTGATCTGGTGTCAATTCCCTGTTGGAATTTCACGTGATCTGGATTTTATCAATCTGGACCATGATGATCTGGTTTTTATTCCCTGTTGGAATATTGAATTTGATCTGGTTTAGATCAATCTGGTCCTTTCTTCAAGATTTAAAAGTCCTAGTTTTCCACAAAGCATCTTAAATCTTTCTTCTGGTAATGCCTTAGTGAGAATGTCTGCTCTCTGAACTTCAGTGTGTATTTTCTCAATTTGTACATGTTTCCTTTCAACATGGTCTCTTATGAAGTGATGTCTCACATCCACATGTTTGCATCTGGTGTGCAACACTGGATTCTGTGTGATTGCTATAGCACTTGAACTATCACAGAAAATAGGTATCTCCTTGATATCAATCTCATAATCTTTAAGCTGTTGTCTTAGCCACAGTATTTGTGCACAACAACTTCTAGCTGCCATATATTATGCTTCTGTAGTTGAGGTGGCAACTGATGTCTGTTTCTTAGAAAACCAAGAAATCAATTTATTTCCTAGAAACTGACATGTACCAGATGTTGACTTTCTGTTCAGTATATCCAGTTAGCTCAAGATTGTCTTCACATGGATACCATAATCCTACATGGGTTGTTCCCTTAAGATATCTTAGTATCTTCTTAGCTGCTTCCATGTGAGACACTTTGGGATTTGCTTGATATCTTGCACATACACCTACTACAAATGTGATGTCAGGTCGACTGGCAGTTAGGTATAGTAACGATCCTATGATCCCTCTGTATTGAGTAATGTTTGCTGGTTTTCCTTCTGGATCTGGATCAATTTTCCCATTTGTTTGCATTGGGATTTTTACTGGGTTACTGTCTTTTAACCCAATCTTGGTCAGCAGATCGTTGATGTATTTTGTCTGATTAATAAAGATACCATCTGGTAGCTGCTTGACCTGCAAACCTAAAAAGAAGCTCATTTCTCCCATCATGGACATTTGGTACTTATTTTTCATAAGTTCAGCAAATTTGTCACACAGATAGGTAGATTGAGATCCAAAAATGATATCATCTACATAGATCTGGACTAAGAGAATGTTTTCTTTAACTTTGATGATAAACAAAGTCTTGTCAACAGATCCTCTTCTGAATCCAGATTCTAGTAGGAAGGTTGATAAGGTCTCATACCAAGCTCTAGGGGCTTGTTTTAGACCATAGACTGCCTTAGCCAGTCTGTATACTTTCTGATCTGGATCTGCCTCTTCAAATCCAGGTGGCTGTTTCACATATACTTCTTCTTCAAGGATGCCATTAAGGAAGGCACTTTTGACATCCATCTGGTATACCTTGAACCGCTTGTGAGCAGCATATGCTAGAAATAGCCTTATAGCTTCTAATCTGGCTACTGGTGCGAATGTTTCATCAAAATCAATGCCTTCTTGTTGATTATAGCCTTTAGCTACCAATCTGGCCTTGTTTCTGACTACTTCACCATTCTCATCTCGCTTATTTTTGAACACCCATTTTACACCAATCACACCTTGGTGTTTGGGTCTGTCCACGAGATACCAGACTTCATTCCTTTTGAACTCATTGAGTTCTTCTTGCATTGCTGTTATCCAATCTGCATCTTGAAGTGCTTCATATGCATCAGATGGCTCCATGCGAGAGAGATAACAGCTTAACAATGCACTTTCCCCATGCATTCTTCTGGTCTTCACACGATCTGATGGGTTCCCAACAATCTGTTCTGGTGGATGATCTTGTATCCATCTTCTTCTTCTGGTCATCTCTTCATCAGATATTTCAAGATCAGGTTGATCTGTTGGTTCCTCAAACTCAGGGAGTGTTGTTACAATTTCTTCATCCTCACTTTTTGAATTCCAGACAAGAATATCTTCAAGTAGTAGTTCATTCATCCTTCTGGTAGTCACCTGGTTTTCTGTCTGCTTTTCATCTGGTGACCTGTACTCAATACTAGACTCGTCAAAAACAACATGAGGTGTTACCTCCACAATATGAGAGTTCTTATTGTAAACTCGATAAGCTTTACTAACATCAGAATATCCTAAGAATATTCCAGGGTCAGTTTTGCTATCAAAAGTTTTCAATTGTGATTTCCCATTATTGTGTATGTAACACAGACAGCCAAAAGATCGAAAATAGGAAATCTTAGGCTTTCTGCTGTTCCAAATCTCATATGGTGTTTTTCCGTGTCTTATTGTGACGGATGATCTGTTTTGAGTATAGCAAGCTGTGTATATAGCTTCTGCCCAGAATTTCTTTGGTAGATTTGTTGCATTGAGCATTGTGCGAGCTGCTTCCTTGAGTGATCTGTTTCTCCTTTCAACAACTCCATTCTGTTGGGGAGTTCGAGCAGCAGATGTTTGATGAGTGATTCCCATCTTGTTGCAGTATGCTTCAATCTTCTGGTTGAGAAATTCTGTTCCTCGATCTGTTCTGATAGAGGTTATACTCATCTCTTTCTATTTTGTGATCTTGTGAAGGAAGTCAGGGAGCTTGTCTAGAGTCTCTTTCTTCTTTAACAAAAAGATGACCCAAGTGAACCTTGAGTAATCATCTATGATTACCAATGTGTACTTTCTCCCATTAATACTTAGTGGTTTGACTGGTCCAAACAGATCAAGATGTAATAGCTCCAGTATCCTTGATGTTGAGTGAGCTGTTTTGCTTGTAAAAGATGATCTGGTTTGCTTTCCAGCTTGACATGCATCACATATGTGATCTTTATCATACACTTGATCGGGTAGTCCTTCCACTAACTTTTCCTTGGCAATCCTGTTGATTGATTTAAAGTTTAGATGGCTTAGTCTCTTATGCCATAACCAGCTGGTTTCTGATACAATCTTAGTGACTAAGCAGGTCTCGATCTGATTTGTCCACTGGACAATATATAATCTATCCTGCAGTTTACTGGTAAGGAGTATTTCATCTCCTTCCTTGTTCTTCACCAGACAGTTGTTAGTATCAAAAACAATATGATTACCATTAGCACAAAACTGACTTACAGAAAACAAATTGTGACTAAGACCCTCAACATATGACACATTAGTGATAGTGGTCTTGCCAACTTTGATATTTCCATACCCTCTGGTATATCCTTTTGAATTACATCCAAAAGTGACCTGTGGTCCTGGTTTCTCTATGTAATCTGATAGTAGGTTCTTGTCACATGTCATGTGTTTTGAACAACCACTATCTATTATCCAGATGGTTCCTCTAGCAACCTTACTACTTCTTGCAGTTCTTTGATCCTGCAATTAATTAAACTTAGCTACCCTTTCAACGTTTGGGTGCTTGATTATTAGCAAACATTCCTTTTCGAATCCAGAATATTCTAGGGTTAGGAACAGAAATATAGCAGGTAATGATGTTCCCCTCATTATCAACTTTAGATATAGAATGAATTTCAGATGGATGATATCTCTCTATTCCATCTTTCTTCAATCCTTTCTTAGTAGGTACTGTCCTGTTGACAATTTTTGTCCTGTTGACATTTGCTTTTTGAAGGTGATCTGTTTCTGTGTAGTGAGTTGGTTGTCTCTTTGTTTGATGATACTGCATGTTCTTCGCATCTTTTGTTATCATCTTTTGAGGATAACCTTTCTTGTTTTTCAAGTCTTTCACTTGATCTGATATCTGCTTCCTTTCTGGTACGAAGTTTATGGTTCCAGAGGACTTTTCTGAGTGACCTGGATATCCTAATCCAGATGTGCCTTTTTGTTGCAGATTGATTAGCAACTTGGCACGCTCATCACTCTTGTAAATCATTTCTTTTCCTTTCTTGATCTTTTCCTCAGCAACATTGTTTCTTGTAACCAGATCCTTAAATTTTGAGTTAAGTGAGTGGATCTCACTGTCTTTACTCTTGATCTGTTCTTCCAGATCGTTTATTTTAGCAACAAATTGTGTGTTTGCTGTGCTTAGAGTCTGCTCAACTTTTTGTAATCTGTCATTCTCTTCAACAACTTCTTTAAACAGCCTCTTGATACTTGAGTAACTTTTGAACATCTCATCTATTTCATCCCATGAGTATTCTGCTTGATCTTCACTTTCCTATTCAAGATCATTATTATTATCTGAGGAATTTGAGTAGCAAGATTTTACCTCAACTTCATCTAGACCGTTGTCCAATCCCACATAGCATTCATTCCAGCTTTCTTCGTCATCAGCAATGAAAGCTTCATCATTTTCTGATGAGCTATCTGAGAAATGAGTCGAGCTGCTTGAGTTCTGTTCAGCAATCATGGCTTTGCGTTCATATTTAAGCTTTCGGTCTCTTTTAGCTCTTAGTTCTTCTCTTTGGCTTCTGGACAGATCAGGACAGTCTGTTTTGAAGTGACCTATTCTGCCACATTCAAAGCAGGTGTAATCTGTAGAGCTAGAGGTCTTTGTTGTTTTATCAGATCGATCATTGTCATGCTTCTTATAGAAGTTTTTCTTGTTATCTTTGTAGAAGCGTCTGTATTTCTTCGATCTGGTTTCCATTTTGTCCATTCATTTGGCGATCATTGCAAACTCTTTTAAGAGTTTGTCATAGCCTCTCTCTTCATCTGGAGTAGCAAGCTCAGAAAGATCATCTGGTTTGCTCTTCGCTTTGAAGGCTACCTCTTTATCTTTCTTCGAGCTACTTTTTGCCTTTTTGGATAGATGATCTGGTCCTCGAATTCTTTGAATGTCACACTCATGACCTTCAAGGTGATCAAATAAGGCTTCAGTGGAAAAATCATTAAAATCTGCACGAAGGGGTTGCATTGCAGCATAGATCTCCCAGCTTGGTGGAAGAGCTCTAAGTACTTTCATGTTCTTCTCCCTTTGAGTATATTTGTTCTCTTTGAATGCAGATATCTCAAGGAGGATTCCAGTGAATCTCATCTTCATCTGCTCTATTGTCTCGCCTGGTTTCATTTTGAATTCATCATATTTGTTGTAGGCAAGAGACAGCTTATTCTCAATCATTACTTCAGATCCTAGGGCTAGGTCTCTTAAGGCTTCCCACATCTCTTTGGCAGTATCCAGATCTTGGATTTTAGCCAGATGTATGCCTTTGACCGTGCTGGAGATGATTCCTTTGGCAAAATCATCAAGATTTGCTTCTCTCCTTTCTTCAGAAGTGTATTTTCTGGGATCCTTTAGCACAGATTCTTTGACCACTCCTGTATCAGTGATACGAGTAGTTTCTTCTGTAATTGCCAATGGCCTTCTTCGATCACTTTCCACATCAAACAGTGATGTGCTTTGAGGCACATTTTGATTCTGAAGCTCCACTCTCTGTAACCTTGGATGGAGAATTCTTCGCATGCCCTGATAACAGATGATTCCATAGCAGATAGTATGCACGTGAATGAAAAAGGTTTTCCTAGATCTATTCAAGTTGACCACGCAGGTTTTATCCTTGTGAAACAAAATAATGGTCGTTTGAACCACTGCTCTGATACCACTTGTTGGTCCCGAAAGAGCAAGGTTTGGTGTATGGGGGGGGGAATACACCAAAATACAAACTTTTCAGTTTACTTGACGAGTTATGAGAGAGTTCAAGCTATTCTGTATAAGAAATTGCTCGAAGATGACTTGATAGATCGATAAGCAGATCGATAGCAGCTTGGTCTAAATAGATTACTCTCTTAGTGAAAACACTTAGCTAATAATAAGAGTGATCTTATCACTTTCTGAGTGTTGAGTGAGTGCGGAATAATGGTGGAATAGTGATTGCTCTTGTATAGAAAACCTTATTAATAATCCAGAATGTTAAGGAGATTGATTGAGATGCAGATGGATAATAGTGCAGAGAGTTAGAATAATAAACAACTGAGAATAAAGAACGCAGGAATGTAAAGCACACAGTTGTTTAACGTGGTTCGGGAAATCCCTACGTCCACGATCTGGTCAAAAACTAGTCCAGATTATCCACTACTAGGATACTCTGCTTCTTTATACTCGTGGAG
>JAPKLX010002321.1:0-13959 GCA_026898415.1 Leonotis leonurus | reverse complement strand
TGTTGGATCGGGAGCGCCCATCAGAATTGACGTACTGGCCCCACACAGCAACACTTTCTTTGCCAGGTTGCTTTGTCATCATTGACAGGTTGACCCAGGACACTTCCCAGTAGGTCACACCATCATAGTATTACGCCAAGACAAACACGCTCAACCTTGGAGTTTCTACTAAGGAGTCACCTGAAAAGATGATGCACCATGTTGGTATGAGTAGTACTAATCAATTTCTTTAACATCTCGTCAACAATGGTAGTGCAGACCCTTTTCGACAGAGGCAGGTTGTACTCCCATAAGCTCTCTCAGGTACGATACACGGAGGACCCACCGTTCAGGAGGTGCTGGTGTCCACTTCCCAACAAGACTGATATCATGCTTCCATGCCTAAGACAAAGAAAATATCCGGTAAAGTCCACATTATCATATCATACATGAGACTACCTACTGCAAAAGCATAAGGTACTTGTCTCATCTTCTCTATCTCCTCAGGTGTCTTAGGACATATGTCTCGAGAATGTGTAACTCCGTGTCTGAAGGGTAAGAGTCCTTTTTGGAGTCTTGTATGATAAAGCGTCTAAGTATCGTCTCGATCTAGGACCCTTTAGGTAGGCACAACAATCTCTTTCTTCGGTCACTAATGACCTTGATCCCTAGAATGTGTTCTCCTTCTCCCATATCCTTCATATCGAATTGATTGGACATATATGCTCTAACGTCTGACAACATCTTCTTGACACTTTCGATCAAGAGAATGTCATCTACGTATTGCACAAAGAAAACAATGCCTTACCTTCACAATTCTTTTACACAAGCTTTCATCAGGGCACTGATCAAATCCATAGGACTTGATAACTTAATCGAAACAAAGGTTCCGTGACCATGAGGCTTGCTAAAGTCCATAGATAGACTTCTTAAGCTTCCAAACCATGTGTTACTTTCCTTGAACTGCATAGCCCTTGGGTTGTTGCATATGGATATTCTGTTCAAGACTTTCATTTAGGAAAGCTGTCTTTACATCCATTTGCCATACTTCCCAATCCATATGTGCGACAACTGAAAAGAGTATACGATAGACTTGAGCATCGCTACTAGAGAAAAAGTCTCATCGTAATCGATACATTCCTTTTGAGTGTAGCCCTTTGCTACTAGCTTAGCCTTGAAAAATACGACGTTTCCGTCAGGTCCTAGTTTCCATTTGAAGACCCATTTACTCCCAATGGCCTTTCATCCTTCGGGCATATCAACTAGCTTATATACTTCCTTGTCAACGATGGATTGCAGCTCAGACTCCATCACCTCTTGCCAGAGGTGATAGTCCATTTCTTGGACCACTTCGTCGAAATTCTATAGGTCCGATTCATCCAGGCCTAGGATTGAGTCAGATGCCTCTTCCATTCCAATGAATCGGTTAGGTTGACGAACAACCCTCCCACTACAATGAGGCTCCACAAAAAGTGGTACAAATGTTTGGGTTGGTGCTTGTGGTGGTTGTGTTTCTTGTAAATTTGGATAAGTTATAGTTCTCATTACATTGAGAACTATCTTTCTTCTGGACATGTGGTTGTTCGCATAGTCTTCTTCTTGAAATCGAGCGTGAATATTGATCATAAACTTTCGATCGATGAGACTAAATAAAAATTCCTACTCTTTCGTCTCTCTAGGATAGCCTACGAGAAAACACAAATCAGTACGAGGTGCCAACTTGTGGGCGTCCTTTTACAACACGTGTGCTGGACAACCTCACACATTGAGATGTCTTAGACTAAGCTGATGCCCGATCCAAAACTCAATCGGTGTCTTAGGGACCGAGTTGGACGATACCAAGTTCAATGTGTAAACTATCGCTTCTAGGGCATATCCCAAAAACGAAATGGGCAACTCTTCATAACTCATCATAGTTCTTACCATCTCCATTGGTGTTCTAGTCTGTCTTTCTGCTACACCATTTTATTGGGGTGTACCCGATAAAGTTAACTGAGATTGGATCCCAACTTCCGATAGATGGTTCAAAAACTCAACACTGAAGTATTCGCCTCCGCGATCAGAACACAGACACTTGATAGTTTTTTTCTAATGATTCTCCACAAATGCCCTCAATTTCTTAAATTTTTGAAAGGAATATGACTTGTGGTGCATCAAGAAGATATATCCATATTTTGAGTAATCTTTGGCCTGTGTCGACATTGGACCACAAACGTCAGAGTGAATGATATCCAACACATCTTGGGCTCTATTTCCTTTGACCTTGAAAGGTCTCTTGATCATTTTACCTTCCAAGCAGGATTCACAATTTGGGTATGGCTCAACTGAATTTATCCAAAGGCCCATGTTCCACTAACTTTTGAATCCTCCTAAGGTTAATATGTCCAAGTCTTAAGTGCCACAAATATGTTTCATTCAACGAAAGACAAGAAGCTTTTCTCTTCTTGGAATTAGTAGATATGTTGAAAGTTGTACTTTATTGCATAGGTTGTGAAAATATAGTATATAAATTGTTCACCATCGTGTCAACGTAGATAACATAATTTCCTTTCTTGATAATTAAAGGAAACTAAATATCCAACCTAGACCAGTTCTTAGAAACTGAAATTAAATTCTTTCTAAAACTGGCCACGAGCAAAACATCTCTCAATACTTGAAACAGAAGAAAAAGAACTTCAATCTGCACATCTCCCACTGCATCGACCGCCACTTTCATAGCGTCGCCCAAAGAATTGAAATCTCGCCTTCCTTAAGTAGTCTAGTTCACAGGAATGGCTGCAAGTTATAGCAAACATGGTTTGTGGCTCTTGTATCTACCACCCAAGACTAGGCAGAACTAGCCATCAAATATGTTTCCACTACTAAGGCATAAGATGTATATCGACTATTTCCCATTTCTCACGAAGTACACAGTCAGATTTTCAATGTCTTATCTGACAAAACGTTAGACGTTTTTAGTTTGTTGTCTCTTGGCGAACGAACTTTGTCCTTCCCCGATGGTGTTTAGGGAATTTGGACGACATTCTTTGTCAAGAAAAAACCTTATGTCACTGGTAATCAGGACTTTGTCCATATCATTAAAACAATCAATATATATAGGACCGTCGAGTGTAATCATAAAAATATGAGGTAAGGGAGTTGAAAGTTATGCTTAAAGAACAGAACTGAGAATAAATAAAATAATCCATCATTAATAACATGCTCAAATGCAGGTAATCGAAAACCTTAAAAAAACGATCACGCATTGAACATACTGTTTAAAATCAATGATACAAGCCACGCAGTGTGATCGATTACACAATCAATTTTAAAACGGTTTTCCTGGTCATATAACTCAACAGTCAGAGGCCGCGCAGTGCTGTTATAATTGCTAAATTATACATAATCCAATACCATGAGCTCTGCCACCAAAGAAAATTAATTGGATTTAATAAGCCCACAACGGAGGGGTAATATGGCCATCAATCAACATCTTACAACCATATTAGAGAAATCTAATCACGTGAATTGGTAAAATGTGATCCCGCATGAAATTAAAATAAATTACTTCATGAAAAGACCATCTCATTGAGACCATATGTAATCTTAGCATATTAAATTAATGAAATGCAATTACAATTATCGCTTAGTCATCTTAAACAAAATGTTTTTAACATGGATAATGTAATATTATCACATATCAAAATTAGATAAGATCCCCACAAATTATGATATATCAAAATAGATAAGTTCTCCATAATAAATAGCAAATAAAATCCAAATCAAAACAATTAAGCACGTTATAATGCAAATAATTACATCCAATTATCCAAAATAGGATAAAAATTAACTAATTTTCAAACTAAGGAATTCAAATTTCAAACCCTCCATGTTTTTTGTCTTCATCATTAGTTTGAATTTTATATTTTAAACCCTCAAAAAAAAAATTTTAATTCGAATTTTGGAGTCGGGAGGGGATAGCCCCGGGACTTCCTCCACCGTAACCGAAGCTACCGAGTGTGTTCGAGAGGTCTCGCGCCACTACCGAGCATGGCCGAGGGCCCGCGCCCGCTGGCGCTTGCCCCCCGCGTGCTGGGCCGCTCGCGCCCGCGCTGAAAAAGCCTGGCGCATCCCTGGCGCTCAGCCAACACCTTTCCCGTCATATGCCTCGCGTGTGTCCCGTTCCAGCGTCTGCCATGCGATGTACTGCAGCCGGGGCCGCGCCTGTCCATCATCCCGTGCGCGCTCACTGTGCGGCTGCCGGGGGAGCCCCACGGCAATGTTGTGGCCCAATTTCAGTCTCTGTTTCTTTGTCTCATTCTTTATCTCCCACTCAATTACATAATAAATGCAATACATGGGAAAATATAATAACTTCTAATCTAACACGGTCAACCCCCGTGAGATTACATATTTTAAGCCACAAAACGGGCACGAAGAACGAACAAACGAGCGGTATTAAATCATATAAGTCACGTGATATCATAGATATAATGCTGAAATTAAATCTAGCATCCTAATATCAAATTACCATCACAGGCAAATAAATAAGAATTAAATCTAATTCATATAAAAAATTTAAATCATGTGACCGCCTCTGATGCCAATTGATAGAACCCGTGTGAGGGGCTCATAAATGCGCAGGATCCATAGATTTAATTAATTGCACAAATAATTAATTTGTAATAAATTTGATACACATAGAAGAATATAATTGCGGAATAATTAAATTGTACATTCTCCTACGCAAATCCTCCGCTTGTGGAGAAACGATTTAATTGTTAGCCACGAAAATCAATCCACTCCGATGGAATTCTTCACTTGATCTCCTTCGATCTTATCTCGCAAACTTCTAACCTATTCCCGATGTACTTACTTGAATATTGTGTGGACAAATCTATCAAGTAATTTAGGAATTTAGGAGAAACAAGAACAAAAGTTAGAGCGTTGAATACTCTTAAAATTTTTGAAAATTAGAGATTAAAATCTCAGGGGGCGCCGATTTTCAGTGTGGGAAGAGAGAGAAATCAGCTCCTGTTATATACTCCTTTTATAGATATTTTGGGGTAGGTTAGGGCTTCTAAGGTGAATGGATAAGATACCAAACAATAGGTTTGGAATATTGTCTATAATGACTTTGCCATTCTCAAATTCCCCTCATCTTATCTGGCATAAGGATGGTTACTTTCTGAAAACTTCTTTCCCAAACTGATGGGAACATTGCACTCAGATCCATCCCTTTATGATTTTCTATCTATAAGTTTTCGTTCTATGTTTTTTTTTGCTCTTTTCGGTTTTCGGAGATAAACATTTGGTATTTCATCTTTCCTTTGTAGCATACACATGGTCCTTCCAGACAAACTAATGAAAACTGCTCGGGAAAGAGCCACAAAAATTATGGCAGAAAGAGCCCTCGCCGATGCTGAAAAAGAGCATCGAGAGAAAGACATGGGTTCCCTACACTCAGAGGTCAAACATCTTCGTAGTATACTGGACGACCTAGAGGTGGAATACCAAATGCAAGCAAGTTTCTACGAAGACAACATGCAAACTCTAGATGACGAGTGTGTTAAACATGGAGAGAACATCCTGAACACAACCTCGGAGTCCTATCGCCTCCTCTAATAATAGCGCCTACGTCTGCAGAGAAAAAACTAGGGCAGAATTGTGTCGTGATGCCATTCTCATCTCCCCATCTGGGCAGAGACTATTTCATCGAATAGTCTCTAATAAACCATAAGCTTACCTCTTCTCACAACAGTGTTGTGCTCGTCTTGCCGAGCCTCTAGCTCATTGGGCTATTGATATTATTATGGCCACATGCAAACATTTGGGGATGTTCGATCACTGTAACGAGGTTAACGTGGATAAGGTCCTCTTTAACCTCTTGAAGGATCCTCTGAGCCATGATAAGGATCTCAAACATGGGGAGTCCTATCTTTGGTACATGGACGTACTGAAATGCGGAGCTCGGGAGTTCCTACAAGCTGATCCCGCGGCTTCCGACAGTAATTCTACTTGGGGCTTGGTTCCTTACCCGGTGCTCTCCTAGAATGCCAACCGGGTCAACAAACTATCCTGCCTTTTGCATCCGGTTGGTCTCTAGTCTGATAACTCGCTTATCTACTTTGAACTTTCCTTTCCCTGCATCTACTCATAGATTTCCTTTTCACACAAGTGGCAGGTAAGGTTATGTCTTAATTTGATATCTTCTCGTGATATTTATTTTTGTTTGACTTATTTTTGTTTCTTTCAGTCAAGAGGGGAGTGGATCTGCTTCAGCAGAGGACCGTCCGTCTACCTCCCGATGGGCTTTCGGGAAGATGCCAGAGGTCGTAGGGTAGATAGGAAAATGCGGCCGCATTTGAGGAAAGTCAAAACTAACCAGCTCGCCCCATTCTGATAACGCCGTATGTGGGTCGGCTCCACCTTGTGGTTTCTAAAGTATTTGGGTATTAACTAAAATGTAATCCCCTCTTTTTGCCCCCCAAAACACTTTTGTACTTAGCTTTTTGGATAGGTTTCTCTAACTAGTCGGTTTGACCTGACCATGCACCTTAAGTATTTTTTTAATGTGTTACCCCACAAGTTTTTTCTGTTACTCGCGTCTTTAAATTTGTCTTTTTCCTACTTCTCTTAACCATTTGTTCTTTGCTATGTTTATTATATTCACATGCAAGACTTATTTCTGCTATCTCAGTTATTTTTGTTATATCCATATTATATTATTCCTTTCGTCCACCAAGTATTTTCATACTTGGGTTCGACACTGGTTTTAACGTATGTTATGAATATGTTGTGTGGATTAAGGGTCCCACAATATTTATTAATTAAATATGTGTATGTGAGTGAAAGATAAGTTAGTGGTTGATTGATAAATAAATTAAATATGTTGTGAGTGGAATGAGGGTCCCACATTATTTGCAGTTAAATATGTAATGTCAATGATTAAAAAGGTAATGGTGGGTCCAACAATATAGGTATAATTATTAAAAAGAAGTGTGCAAGTTTTTTGTGGACGCAATAAAGTGGACAAATGTGCAAGTTCTTCGTGGACGGAGTGAGTATGATTTTTTGCTTTGATTTCTACATTATCCGCATGTGTTATATTATCGTGAGGATATATATAGAAAATGAGTGTGAAGTAGTGGAACGATAATATGCTTGATTGTGGAGTTTATCAAAAAACATTTTTCATGCACAACAAGTGCTACAATGAAATTTCAAAAAAAAAAAAATACCCTTTTAGGTTTAAAAAGGGGTACTGTAAACATAGAATCTTTTTAAGGTTGTGACATTCCATGGCCTTGGTAATTCTTTTCCATCTTGATCAACCAGTCAGTATGCCCCTCCTCGCAGGACCTTTTTAACAATAAACGGACCTTCCCAGTTAGGTTCTAACTTGCCCGTTTGCCTCAAAGCATCAGCCATTCGCAAGACCAAATCGCCCTTGCAGAACCTCCTTCCTTGCACGTTCTTGCTATATATCCTTTGGATATGCGCTTTGTAGAGTTCTGTTTTTAAGCGTGCTTTCTCCCTTCTTTTCTCAATCAAATCTAGTTCCTCCCTCAGTTTGCCCTGATTTTCTAACTCTTGGTAGTTCATGATTCTCGAAGACTCCATGCCTACTTCAGCGTATTACAGCTATAGAGCCATAGACCAAAGTAAAAGGGCTTCCCCGGTGGTAGTCTTTGGGCTAGTTCTATAAGACCACGGAACTGACTCCTCCACCCATTTTTCTCTTGCCCCTTCCCATGTTGCGTTTATTCCATCCAATATAGTTTTGTTAGTTACCTCCACTTGCCCGTTGGCTTGTGGGTGAGCAACTAATACGAATCTCTCTTCAATTTTCATTTCTTTACACCAATTTTGAATTATGGAACCTGTGAATTAGGTCCCATTATCAGAGATCAGGATCTTGGGTATTCCAAACCGACAACATATATTTTTCAAAATGAACTTACATATCGTTTTTTTATCAATTTTAGCTACTGCTTCTACATCTACTCATTTAGTGAAATAATCCACTTCTACGATCAAGAAAGCTCTGCCACCAGAAGCTATTGGAATTTTCCCACGATGTCTGTCCCACATTAATCAAACGGGCAATGAGAAAACATGCTTCGTAGCCCCTCTGCCGGAACATGAATTAACTTTGTGTGCCTTTGACAATTCTCACACTTCTTTACCCTTTCTTTGTCATCCCTTTCAATGGTTCTCCAGAAAAAGCCAGCCCTCAATACCTTATGGATCAAATCCTTGTATCCAGTATGACTTCCTGCACATCCCTTGTGAATTTCTCACAAAATATATTCACCTTCATGCTCTACCACACATCTTAGAGAGGATGTGTGAAGGATCTCCTATAAAGGTAGTCTCCAATGAGACAAAATCATGCTAGAACCGCCTCCCGAGCAGTCCATTTTCTACCCAGTTCGTAGGTAATGAATGCACAATCAGAATTCTCCAATCCGAATCATTTGAAACTGGTGACACCTCCATGGCTAATGTCCTTTGTTCTACGCTCAAAAGAGTGATTTCCCCATGCCAAATGTGCTCAGTTGTGCTAGCTATCCGAGCGAGGCGGTCTGCCTCTGTGTTTTCCTCCCTCGAGATCTGCTTTATTTCGAACTTTGTAAAGTTCTTCTTCAATTTTTCAATTTGATTTTTGTACCATACCATCTTTTCCTCTTTCCTCTCATATGTGCCTAGAACTTGCTGAGCCACAAGCTGAGAGTCAGAATGCGCAACTACTTCCTGAGCTACGAGCTCCTTCAAAAATCCTCATAGCTCTGTCCAGAGCCTCATACTCAGCCTCATTGTTTGTTATCCTAAAATTGAACTTGACTGCGTAACACATCTGTTCCTTTTCAGGGGTTATAATAAAAATACCAACTCTTGCACCATCCTTTGTGACTGAGCCATCGATATATACATACCAAATCATTTCCGAGTGTGCTCTCGTAGAATCTTGGATAAAATTTGGTCTTCCAAGAATCTTCTTGAAGGGCAGATTGGTTCTGACCATTATTCGATGAGACAAAAAATAAGGCCTTAGCCTCCTTGCAGCTACAATAATCGCCAGAGCTGCCTTTTCTGTATCCAAATATCAAAGTTTCGGACCTTGACTCATCTAGCTCACATAATAAATTGGTTTTTGATTCCCCTTCACCTCATTCAACAATACCGCGCTTACCGAAGCTTCTCTTACAGCAAAATACAAGTACAGCTCCTCTCCGAGTTCTGGCTTTGTCAGGAGAGGCAAAGTTGTCAGATGCTCTTTCAACTCTGAAATGCCTCTTGGCATTCCTCAGACCAGTCAAACTTAGCTCCCTTGCGCAGAATCTTAAAAAAGGGAAGGCTACGTTCAATAGATTTGGCGATGAACCTGCTAAGAGCAGTGATTCTGCCATTTAGCCTTTGAATTTCCCTTAAGGTCCTTGGAGGTGCCATGTCCAAGATGACTTGTACCTTCCCTTGATTGACTTCATTCCCTTTGAGGGTCAACATGTATCCCAGGAACTTTCCTAATTTTACATCGAATGCACACTTGGTTGGGTTCAACTTTAAACTGTACTTTCTTGCCACTGAAAAGGCCTCCTCGAGATCTGCTGCATGTGTTTCCTCCTCAAGTCTTTTTACCAGCATATCATCAACATAAACTTGTATATTCCTACCAATTTGATTCTGGAAAATGGTGTCCATCATCCTCTGGTAGGTAGCCCCTGCATTTTTCAAACCGAAAGGCATGCTGGTGTACCCAAAAGTTCCAGCGCATACCCCGAAGGTGCATTTGGGCACGTCTGCTGGATTCATTTTAATTTGATAATAACCCTGGTATGCGTCCATCATAGACAGAAGCTGGCATCCTGAGGTAAAGTCTACAAGCTGGTCGATTCTATGTAAAGGATAATGATCACTGGGACAAGCCTTGTTCATATCCCTGAAATCATTGCACTTCCTCCATTTTCCATTACACTTCTTAACCATCACCGCATTAGATATCCAAATAGGGAATTGCACCTCCCTGATATGTCCAACATCAAATAATTTTTTGCCGTAATTTTTGCTTGATAGGCTTCACTGCGGGGTCCATGTTCAAACAGTGTTGGTCCCGAAAGAGCAAGGTTTGGTGTATGGGGGGGGGAATACACCAAATACAAACTTTTCAGTTTACTTGACAAGTTATGAGAGAATTCAAGCTATTCTGTATAAGAAATTGCTCGAAGATGACTAGACAGATCGATATGCAGATCAATAGCAGTTTAGTCCAAACAGATTACTCTCTTAGTGAAAACACTTAGCTAATAATAAGAGTGATCTTATTACTTTCTGAGTGTTAAGTGAGTGCGGAATAATGGTGGAATAGCGATTGCTCTTGTTTAGAAAACCTTAAGTATTATCCAGATTGTGATGCAGATCGAATGATAGTGCAAAGGGGTTAGAATTATAAACAACAGAAAATAGATATGCAAAAATATAAAGCACACAGTTTTTTAACGTGGTTCGGGAAATCCCTACGTCCACGATCTGGTCAAAACTAGACCAGATTATCCACTACTATGATACTCTGCTTCTTTATACTCGTGGAGAACGAGTCACAAGTATCAATCACAACTAGAAAGACACTTATGCACGAAATAAGGGTCGTGTCCCTTTACAACAGATTACCTCTACGTTACCACTAGAAAACTACTAGCTAGCAGGGTGATCTCCTTTCTCTCGATAAGACAGACTTCAATCGAGGTGGTTGGTGTGATGTAGAATCACAGAGTGTTCAAGCTCTAAGTCTGGATAGCAGTTTGCTTGAAAGTATAATAACAGTATAGCTCGCGTGTGTTCTTACATATTTCCAGATCTCTTTTACTTCAACTATATAGGCATTGAATTTAAAATTCTAGCCGTTTGTTGATTGACGTGAGATAGATGGTATATTGCCAATCAATGGTTTCCATCATATCTGTTCTTGCCATATAGGAAAGGTTGACTCAATCTTTGAGTTATGGAAAGCAGATTGCTAACGGTCTCTTTCCTTCTATGTGTTAACCAAAGATCTTCTTTCCAATCCCAGTTGGATGGACTTTGATCTTGACGTGGCAAGAGCATATGATGTGTAGGATGATGTCAGCTGGTGGATTGATGACTCAATCGTTCTGGTTCCTCGCTGTAGGCATCGATCTGGTCACTGTCTGTTACAGCAGATCGATTCCTTTTGGCGTGAAATCTTGACCTTCATCCTATTCTAAGTTGAGATTGACTTTTACATTTCAAGTCATCTCCTAATCTGATCTATAACAAGATTCACTTTATCTCTAGTGATCTATTTTTACACGTAGAACAATTTAAGCTCTAAAATAGCTAAGTGTGTTTCGAAAGACCATCATCAAAACTTAAAAACCTTAGGGTTCCCAACAAACAGTGTAGTGTTATGTCCGTGCTTAAGCCCGTATGATCTGAAGATTTGAATGCAAACACATATGCATTCCTTCTAAGGTCCATATCTCTCATTTGGGTACCTAAATGTGTGACGAAACCCGTTGTGTGGGGGTAGAGCTCGACGCTCATAAGTTCATCTACAAGGATTATTTATTGAGAGGAAGATTCCTCTACATCTCCTTCTTTCCTCTTTCTCTTTTCTTCACAGCCCTCTGACCTTTGTGTAATATCCCGCAAATTTCTAAATTATAATTTTAAGTGTTCTAACTATTAAGGGTTCTAGGTATGATGAAATAAGAATTTTAGAAAAAAACCTAGAGCCTATTAGGACCTACCATCTTAATTTGGCAAACCGGGAACGCTTTTTAAGATTTATTTAAAAACGAGCTTTTTCATGCATGATTGAAAGTATATCAATATTATAGTCATTGTGTAGAGTTTTTAAAATGAAAAATATTGACGTTAAGTTTGCTCAAAAAGGAGATCATACGTAAAAGTTACGGATTTTCGAGTTTTAAGCATTTAATAATTATATAATATAATATAATATAAAAAAAATAATAAAAAAATTCTAAAATTTTCCTATAAATAGGGGAGGAGTCGTGTGACTTCCTCCCCACAAATTCACAATTAGAAACAGAGCATTTGCCCCCCCCCCCCCCCCTTTTTCTCTTCTGCTCTCTCTTCTTCCTTCTTCTTTTCTTCTTCGTTCTGCCATTTTCGAGTACCGAGGTTCTGCGGGTTCAAGAATTGAGAATCGATCGAAGTCAAGGTACGCCAGGTTAAGGTCAAAGGTAGCATGGAGCTTGATAAAGGTGGCTCAGCCGCCGTCGAGTCTCCATCGCCATCCTTTAGATATCATTATCTTCATGTTTTCTCATCTCGTTCTATTCTTCATTCATTGTCCCATTCATGATTATCGGTCTATCAGACGGCTAAGGACCCTTAAGGTTTTGAGTTTTTGTCCATAAGATCCGTTACTCTGCCGGATTGAATTTTAGATTTGGACCCAGTTAGGATCGACATGTCATGATTTATTGCATTATTTCATATTTTTCTAAAGGAAAAATATTCACGGTCTATCATTTTTCAATAAAATTTATAGTGGATGTAGAGAAAAAAATATAGAATTTTATGAAAGAGATTTCATTAATTTTCATCGGTCCAATTTTCATAGATTTGAAAAAGACTACGAATCTTCTCGATTAAGCTTCGAGGTAAAATTGCATATTTTAAAAATATTTATACATATTCCTATAAGGAATAATGTCCGGAGTATTTTTGCCTTCTTGGCCAAAGTCATTTGAAAGTCCGGTTGCTGCCAAATTAATTTATTACGTGATAAAAAGAATATTATTAAGCCTAAATATTTAGTACTACTTATCTATAGTTCCTTTTGGGAAATTAAAGCCAAAATATATTCCCTATGACTAACAGGTACCTAGCATTAAAATTTGAGCTCATAAGGATTTACGGTTTTCCCGTAATCGAGGAATATCATCGGTGAAAGGTTGGGGATATATACGTATTTTAAGTTATTAAGCTCTTTTCTCTAAATGAAAATGCAAGGATCTCTGTTAAAACGTTTTCACGAAGGTATGGACTGTTTAATGCTCTTATCGACCGCCGGGGGTTCTTATTCGGCCTAACACGTCGATTTAAGGACTGTGATCACTTAATCTCTACTGCGGTGGGTTGATCACCATCGGGTTTTGACACATGCTATGTTAGGGTGTACGGTTCGCCGAGCCCTATTTGACTGAATGTTTATGATCCGTCGGTGGTAAAAAGGCCCAGGACATAACCTATATAAGAGTAACGTCATGCCGGGTGATGTTTAATTTATGCACAAATATTTTGCTTACTTAGAAGTTATTTTTATTTTAAAACCTTCTAAGGTAAGTATACTGAACAGAGATTATGTTTTTCGTTTTATGAAAAACCCAACTGAGTGCACTAGTACTCACCCCACGTTTTACAAAATTTTTCACAGGCTAAGGAAGCAGCATGATGTGTGTGGCTGAGGAATGGTGTTATTGGGATGACGATTGCTTCATCACGAGAACGGTTTACCGTTCTATACATAAGAATTTTCGCTGCCATGCTCACGTATGTTATGATACTTATGAAATAATTATTATTCACGTATATGTGTGTGTTGGGAACCCCACAGATAATTTAAGTTTTGATGATGTTATCTCGAAAACACACTTGATATTATTCATGTTCTGTATTATTTCTATTTTTGTCTCCTTGTAACAGATGAAATCTGAAGCAAGTCTAAGCAACAGAAAGCTGAAGCAAGTCTAAGCAACAGAAAGCTGAAGATAGTCTAAGTACCAGAAAGCTGGAGCAAGACAGCTTTAACAGAAAGTTGAACCAGCAAGTCTTAGACAGAAAGCTGAACCAGCAAGTCTTAGACAGAAAGCTGAACCAGCAATTCTTAGACAGAAAGCTGAACCAGCAAGTCTTAGACAGAAAGTTGAACCAGCAAGTCTTAGACAGAAAGTTGAACCAACAAGTCTCGAACAGAAAGTTGGAGCAAATCAACTTTAACAGAAAGTT